>JAJOOR010012218.1:0-28261 GCA_036250505.1 Solanum acaule
TTCAACTTGCCATAAAATAGGCACTTAAGTCTTTAAAACATTTAATAAAATAAATGAATAATATAGACTTCTCAACTATACTGACTATCTATGAAGCCCCTAACTGATAAAGATGAAAGTCAGGACAAGACCCACGACATCCTGACTAAACTGAAAAGTAAATGAAATCCTCCGGAAGCAAGGAGGCTCACCATAGCTAACTCGAACTCTTGGATGTATCAACGAAGCTCCTGTTGATGATCCTGAATACCTGTGTCTGCATCATGAGAAGATGCAGGCCAAATGGCTCAGTACGTGAAATGTACAAGCATGTAAGAAGAATTCTAAAGCATAACATAAGCTTGAAACTTGATAAAAAAGAAACATACTTACCTCTTCTCAAACTTACTCAACTCAAAGAATACTCAAGGATACTCAAAACTACTCAACTTACCCAACTCAGAAGTACTCAAGGATAAGATACTCAACTCAGAGATAAGATACTCAACTCAAAGATATGATATTCGACTCTAGGTACTCAACTCTGGATACTCAACTCAATATGACTGAACTCATTTCAATATAAAGCAATTTAAAACAAGTGCAATATAAAGAAACAAACTGGTTAAAAACATGTTGTCAACTCTGTGTGTATGCAAGGATACAACATAACTCTGAAATGTATGTAGAAATACAATAAACTGATGTATGTAAAAATACAGTAACTTCTGTGGGAGTTTCTCTAATTGACAACCATCACATAAGAGCTATAGTGATGATACAACGATCTACCTCACGCTGCCAGCGCATCCTATACGTTGCCAAGGGCATAGGACCTGAACTACTAAGTGGATCCACTATTCTATGTGGAAAGGGTTCATCTAAAATGTATGACCCTTTTCTACCCATGATGGCTACATGTTTTATGGGGGCTGTGAGTTGTTTGAACTCTCCCCCTTATCGGTGCTCAATACTACTCCTAAAATATACTAGCTCTTATGTTTTAAAAACATACTTCTGTGATTTGAGATTAGTGCTCAAAACTTAGCCCAAAAGCTATCTTGGAAATCTCAGTTTCCTCTCTTGCTTTATTTAGAAAGCGAATTCTCTTTTCTGAAACTAGCTCGAAAGCTCTTTGGAAATCTCAGTTTCCGTTCTTATTTAAATGTGAAAATATTTTAAATCTCTTTGGGAATACTTAGTCCCCATATACTTCTTTGAAGAACAGAACTTCAACTTTACTCTTTCTCAACTCAGTGCTCAAATCTTTAGAACAAGTTTTAAAACAATTTGTAAAAAGACTTCTTGAAATAGGGTTCATGCCGAATTATAGACATGAACGACTCAATTCAAGATTTTCAATAACCATGCATAGAACTCAATACTTGGAACTCAACAACTCTTGAACTCAAGGAGTCAATGATATTACTCATCTCAAGAATGTTCGACTCAGAGGGTTCATGAGGAATTATGGGCATGAACTACTTAACTCAAGGACTCAATGATACCTCTCATCTTAAGACTACTCGACTCATAGGGTTCATGCGGAATTATGGGCATGAACTACTCAACTCAAGGACTTCATGGGTAATATGTAATAGTCACATGATTAGAAATGAATCTCAAAGAGGGATTAGGAACTCAACACTTAAAGGCTTAGAACTTGAAGATACCACTTCTCTAAAAGATGCTTAACTTATGAAGTTCATGCTGAATTATGGGCATGGAACAACTCGACTCGAAGGTCTACATAACTACATGGAACTCATATATACGACTCTTCTCATTCTCTTACTTACTTTCTCAAAACTTAGTTCAAATCAATAGTTGATCTCAAAGGATTCACAATTGAACTCAAAGGCTTTCTTGAACTCTACTCTTAACTCTCTCTTGAATGTGAATTATGAATTCAAGAGTTATGGTTCATGATATGAAAGATCTCATGATGACAAAGTAGAATCATTAATACATTCTCCTAACTCTCATGCTCACTTACTTGAGTCTTGAAACAAATTATAAGAAATTGTAGAAGACACCTCAAAAGGACTCAAGGAGACTTTCTCTAAATGATCGTAAGAACTCTCAAGACATAACTCTTAACTTTACCTTGAATTTTGAATTATGAATTCAAGGTTATGATCATGTTATGAATGATTTCTAGGTGTTTGGAAGTAGTTTAGAGTGATGAATCAAAGGGAGTGAATGTACACTTAAAAGGGGCTCAAACGGGACAACCGACGGAAAAGGACTGGGGGAAGGCGACCCTAGCGCGTTCCAGGCGCGGGGCACCAGCCCCTAACTTTAGAGGCTGCATATGGGTGCACTGCAGGCACGCTGTCCCAGCCCCTTTGGCGCATCTGGGGCGCGCTGCGCCAGCCTCTCCCCAGGCAAAGTTTCGACGAATTTCGCCTCTCATTTTCTGACCCTAAATCGCTTTTAATCAATTTCTTTTCTCATGTTTTCCTTAGATTAAATTACCCAACCTAAGTACACACTAATCCAATCAAAACAACACTCAAAACAATCACTTTTATCTCAAGAAATCATCAAAACCCCAACAAAACAAGATTTAGAATGAACCTCAAGAACACCTATCAAGAACTTAAATCCTTCAACTTTTTGAGAATAAAACTTTGCTGAAAATAATATGTTTGGCGCATGGGTGAACAAACCCAACACTATGGAAACTTACATACCTCTTAGGGATCAAACCCATGGCGAGAATCCGGTACAAACACGCAAGAATCTCGATGAACGCTTGATCCTCTCCTCTTTTCTCTTCTTTTCTCTTCTTGAACTCTTAACTAAAACCCTAGGCTAATTTTAGGATTATAAAACTGAACTTAATAGGATTATACCCCTAAAATATTACTAAAAATGAATTAAATCTGATTGGGTAAGGAAAAGACCAAAATACCCCTCTAAAATCCGGTTTTGACTTTCCTTATCTAGACAGCCCAACTTCGAATGGACATAACTCCCTCATACGATATCGAAACTGAGAAAACTCGGTGGCGTTGGAAATATAATTCAAAGATATTCCCTACGATATCTTGTAGCACACCTAACTCATCTTGTTCTAGGAGTTATGGCCGTTTGAAGTCGACCCAAAACTCATACTTAGCTTAGCTTGCAAAATTTCAGACTTTGCTATTTCCAATTTAAGTCTTTTTGAAACTCAAGGTGCTACATCTATTGACCTTAATACTCAAGAAACTTTAATTTCCTTGGTAAAATCCTACTCACAACGAAGGATGGTTTGAGTCTCAATTCAAAAAAAAATTGGGGTGTTACAGGTTGGAAAGCACCCGAAATGCCCGCCAACACGCGGTTATCCGATAATTAACTATTTGGCTAAAAATAAGTTGACTTAATTCAATATTGAGAGAGAATAATTATGAAATTTAAAACCATTTTAAGGGAGAAAAGGGGAAATATTGAGATATTATCTAAGTAAGATATTTCGAAGTTCAAGTAGGAAAATAAACACTTATTCAATTTTTAGGAAAATAAAAGTAATCGATTTAAAGTGGTTATCTTTTGGGGAATTGGTTTAGGAAACAACCTCAAAATTAAACAAACAAGCAAACAAGCGATAACAATCAAAATAAATAGGAGATGAAGAAAGGAAATTGGGCCCAAGTCTGGTTCTATCCGCCTGGGCCAGCACTCGGGCGTAATTTTTGTTGTGGGACCAAAGACCCCATATATTTAGTACCTGTCCTAACTAATCTTTGAATTTGAACTAAACTAAATTAACAAAATGTTTTGTCTAAAAAGTGTAGAGTCTTTTTTAAATAGTTTTCAAATAATTATAAGATATTAAATTCATAAGCAAATCATATAAAAACTATTTGTTATCTAAAATATTATAAAGAGAAATATTTCACAAACTAATTATTCCAAATCGTTTGGAATCCAAGAAGTTCGATGGTTAATTTATATTGGGGAGGGTCAAAATTGGGTGTCAACATCCGGTGTCACGTTCTGGCACACTAATTGGGATCGGTTGTCACGTTCCGGCACACGAACAATTTGGGTATGAGTTCCGTGAAAGAACCACTGTGTTGTCATATCTAATTGTTATTGAGAATGTGAAATTGTACATTGCTCCTGAAATGGTAATTGTATATGTATTATGTATATATGTGTTTACTATGCTGTGACTACTTATATATATTGTGTTTACTAGAATAACTGAGTGATCTTACCAATACACTGTGGTTGTGTACTAATACTACACTTGCTCATTCTTTGTTGAATATAGGACATCTTCAGGCGGCTATTGATAGACCTCAGCTATGAGATCAGTGATCGAGACCGGATTTCAAAGGTGAGCCAGTTCTTTCAGGCTGCCATGAAGTCCTTCATTTTGTTTAGTCCATTCTTTTCGGACTTAGACATGTTTTAGTATTTTGCTTATGTTTGTTTGGGGTTGTACCCCTTTTCCTTAGACTTGTTGAACTTTAGATGTTTTGGTGCAATGACTTTCAGGAACAAAATTTTGCGTACCTTTTGGTAATGTCAACACTGGGGCAGTAGTCAACCTAGTTTTCAATTCCTGAAAACTTTTCTCACAAGCTTCAAACCATTGAAACTTCACTGTATTCTGAGTCAACTTAGTCAACGGGGATGAAATAGACGAAAAACCCTCGACGAACCTTCTATAATAACCAGTCAATCCCAAGAGACTCATAATATCAGTTAAAGATGTGTGTCTAGGCTAGTTCTGCACTGCTTTAATTTTTTGAGTGTCAACTCGAATCCCATCACCTGAAATAATGTGGCCTAAGAATGCCACTGACTCAAGCCAAAATTCACACTTATAGAATTTAGCTTACAACTCTCTATCTTTGAGAGTTTGAAGAACTACTCTGAGATGACTATCATGATCCTCCTCATTTCTCGAATAAATCAGAATTTCATTGATGAGTACGATAAAAATCATATATAGATAAGGCTTAAACACTATGTTCATAAGATCCATGAATGTTGCAGGAGCATTAGTCAAACCAAAATACATGACTAGAAACTCGTAATGACCAAAGCAGGTCCTGAAAGTTATCTTAGGAATGTCACTTTCTCTTAATTGATGATGGCCAAATCTGAGGCATATCTTAGAAAAACAAGTGGCACCCTGAAGTTGATCGAAAAGATCATTAATTCTCGGAAGAGGATACTTATTCTTGATAGTAACCTTGTTCAACTTACGGTAATCTATACACATTATAAGAGAACCATCTTTCTTCCTAAATAATAAGACTGGAGCGCCCCAAGGTGAGACACTTGGTCAAACGAAACCTTTCTCAGCAAGGTCTTTCAACTGCTTTTTTAACTCTTTCAACTCAGCTAGAGCCATTCTATATAGCAGAATAGAGATAGGACGGTATCGAGAAGAATATCTATACCAAAGCCTATTTCTCTCTCAGAAGGGACTCCGGGAAGATCATCTGGAAACTCACTCACAACTAGAACTGACTGAATATGTGGTATCTCAACACTAGAGTCATTAACTCGGACTAAGTGATATATGCACCCCTTGGAAACTAACTTTCTCGCCTTAAGGTACGAAATAAAATGACCCTTAGGCACTGGTGAATTTTCCTTAAAGTATGAAATAAAATTAACTTTCTCGCCTTAATGTTTGCAGTAGACTTCTCAAAGGACTCGAAAGAACTCTCAAGACTTGACTCTTAACTCTACCTTGAATTTGAATTATGAATTTAATATGATGATTCATGTTATGAATGATTTCTAGATGTTTAGAAGTAGTGTAGAGTAGTTAGAATCAAAAGGGAGTGAATGTACCTTTTGAAAGAACTCAGACGGGCTAAGTGACGGAGAACGGGTTGGGACAAGCGACCTTGGTGCAGGGCGCCATCCCCTGTACTACAGAGCATCTCTGCTGGCCCAATGGTGAGGCAGTGCTCTAGCCCTTGCCCAGAAAACCCCAACAAATTTCTTTCTCGTTTTCTGATCCTAACTTGCCTAAAATCGAATGGTTTCTTTCCCACTCACTTAGATTCGAATACCCAAAATATGTACACGATAATCTACTCAAAACAACTTTCAAATTACTAATACTCATCTCAAGAATTCATTAAAATCCCATCAATAAAGATTACAAATGGAATTTCAAGAAAACTCATCAAGAAATCAAATCCTTCAACCTCAAGAATGAAATTGCATTAAAATAGCATGATTGGCCTTTGAGAAACAACCCTCGATCTGCAAGAAATCTTGATGAACGCCTTGAACCTTTCCCTTTTTTCTCCTCTTTTCTCTTCTTGAACTTACTTCTAAAACCATAAGCGTATTTTGGGATAATGAAAACTGACCCAAATCAGATTTGACCCCAAAATAATACTAATTTTGTTTTAATCTGATTGGGTAAGGAAAATACTAAAATACCCCTCATAATTTTGGGTAACTTTCCTTACTGGACATACTGACTTCAAATGGCATATCTTCCTCATACGACTCGAAATGTAACAAACTCAGTGGAGTTGGAAATAGGATTCCAAGACTTTTCATTTTATATCTTATGGGCCACCTAGCTCATCCTGTACTGAAAGTTATAGTCATTTGAAGTTGACTCAAAACTCACAACTTAAGCATAACTTGCAATATTTTAGATTTTGCTATTTCCAATTTAGTTCTTTCTAATTTTTGCTCTTTCAAATACCAAGGTGTTACAAAAATAAACTCATATGAATAGAAAATTACTTTTAAGGAACTTTAATACTTTATTAGATCATACAATGGACTACTTTATTAATAGCATATCTACATATAATATATTATTATGTGAGTGCACAAAATAGAAATTACTAACATTGCAATCTCCAATAGTTGATAATTATTGTGTTGATCCTATTTTTAATAGTACTCTAATTTTTGTTTGCATTGTTAATTAATTGCTTAAACTTGATCTCACCAACAGGGCCGAAGCTATGGATTGGACACCCTTCACCGAAAAATTACATGATATATATAGGTCAAATATTACTTTTCTTTAATCAAATTTGAGCCGGAAGCTCATTTATTCAATCATAAACATCAAAAAATACATGTCTACCTGGCCCAACTTTAAAAAGGAAAGTTATCCCAAATATATCAATACCCTTTTTATTTCTCATCCTATTTTTAACACTTTCCCTAACATTTGTTTCCAAATCCTCCTCTTTCATATTCTTCTATGCGTCGCCTTCATGATTCTCCTTTGTCTCCTTTAGATCATCAGCATTCAACCATGGTGGTGTACCACTACACATCTTTAACAGCTTCAATAGGTACTGCTCTTCCTTATCTTCCTCCTCTTTTATGTTTCTAATCTCTCTTTTATCTTGGTTTAGTATGTTCTAATTTATGGAGCTAAGCTATGGATCCAAATATGATGCTCTCGATGTTCCTCTTTATGACAATGGACGATGTGCTTTAGATGTATAGTCCTCGACTTTTGCCGATTTCTTCTTTTGTAAGCAGGTAGCTCTTTATTTCTCATCAATTTTAAGCACTAGTATTGGCAAAAACTTGAGGTGTACATATAAAATCTTGCGAGACTCACCACATCTTGATTAATGTAACTGTGGTCCATACTGGTTGTTTATGTCTTTTATTTTTCTTGTCTTCATTCTCAAACTTGAAATTTGTGCTTTGTCCATGTTTAGAATTCTTCTGCAATTAGTTGATAGTTGTTCAAACTGATTGTATTCCTGTACCTCCGACTTACTGTAAGCACTATTAGCAATGACATCTGCTAGCTAATTTCCTTCCCTATATACATGATGAACTTTGAAGCTGTTTTGTTCCACAATTTGTCTTGCTTCTTCCACTATGTCTAGTATCTCCCATGGTATTTTCCAATCCCTAAGTATCATTTTCATGATTTCTAGTGATTTGTTTCTAGAATAACCTTCTTGAGCTTGTTTTTTATATAGTAAATTAACCCTCTTAGTACTGATGTCGCGTCAAATATTACTTTATATTGATATATTAAGCATTTTGAACACCCTAAACAACAACAATGAGTCGTAGCTCAGTGGCAAAAGTGTGTCCAATATGTACACAATACCCAAGTTAGAATCACTGCATCTATGTTTTGTATATTTTGTTTAATGTGGTCTGCTGTAAAATGGTTAATTAAATGAAAAACAAAATACTTGGTTGTATATAGAGTGGTAGCTTATTGGCAATAGTGTGAAGAAGTTTGTTTGCCATTGAGGTTCAACTCCCCATGGCCACATTTTTTTCTATGATGGACACCTTTCACAAATTTTTTGCATACGCCATTGCTCACCAATATATTTGTGCTAATTTCAGTACTTTTTATCTTGAGTTTAGCTTAAGATTATGAATAATTCACTCCTAACCCTTTGCCTTCCTGGAAGGGGGGAGAAGACTTGAAGCACCCAAAATTTTCAACATGGTATTAGAGATGGCAAACATTATAACTATGTTGAAATATTTCTATCACCAAAACGAATCAGGCCACATCTGAGAAATGTGCTAGTTGAAAACATTATTAAGTAAATAATTAAAAATATGTGGTATTTAATCAATCAAACATGATTTTAAATGACATTGTCACACGCTTCAACATTTTCAAAGAAAACATAAAGTTTTAATAAGAAAGTAAGAATTTAAATTAAACAAATATTATGAGAAAATAAATTAAAGATGTGGTCAACATATATACATAAAACTAGACATGGTCATTCCATAAAAGCCCTTTGTGAACCAACACTATTGGTGGGAAGTGAAAAAATTCCAATGTTAAGTTTTTCTCAACCTTTCACACTATATATATAATCCTATTCTAAGTCTTTTATTTCACCAAATCCTCATTTCTCTCTTTCATTTGCTTTCTGTATTATTATTTTTTGCTCTCTCCCAATGTCCAACTCTCATGCTAAGAATGTCCCCTCTCCTCCTCCTTCTCCTCCTCCTCCCCCTCCCCAATCTCCCCCTCCATCTTCCCCTGCCCCTTCCCCTCCTTGTGTTCGCAAGGAGGCTACACCAACTGCTAACACTGAGATCTTAGGGGTTTATGAGAGTAGCGCCCCATCCACTCAGTCAATACTTCTCCTAGAAAGAGGGGAAACATGTTGAATGCCGGGGAAGGAACATCTGTGATTCGGGCAAAAAGGCCCAATGTTGAAGCTTTTGGAAAGGCAGCAGCAGCGGGCACATCAGCATTGAGATCGTTGAAGTTTTCATTAGGTGTAAGTGGTTCAAATGATGGTGAACATGCTGACCAGTCAGAATCCCCGTCCTAGTTAGGAACATACGAACTCACTTCCGGATGAGAATGTATGTGAATGATTAGCGATGTCAGCGTATCAACACAATTTCACAGACATAGTAGGTTCTCATGCTCTTTGACAGCTCTAGTGATTCTGGTACTGGTGCAGGTGCAAGTGGAGGAACAAGCGCAGATGCAGGTGCAGTAGGTTTATAATCTGCACCTGCTGCACCTACATCTGTGCTTGTGCCTCCATCTGCACCTGCACCAGCACCAGAATCACTAGAGCTATCAGAGAGCTTGAGAACATGCTATGTATGTGAAATTATGTTTGATACGCTAACAGCATTGATCATTCACATGAATTCTCATACGGAAGTGAGTTTGTATGTTCCCGACTGGGATGGAGAATCTGATTGGTCATCCTGTTCACCATCATTTGAACCACTTACAACTGATGAAAACTCCAACAATCTCAATGTTGATGCTTCCGTTGTTGCTATTGTTGCTCCAAAAGCTTCAACATTGGGCCTTTTTTCCCGAACCACATATGTTCATTCCCCAGTATTTAGCATGCTTCCCCTCTTTCTAGGAGGAGCATTGACTGAGTGGATGGGGGGTGCTACTCCCATAAACCCCTAATATCTCAGTGTCAGTAGTTGGTGTAGCCTCTTTGCGAACACAATGAGAGGAAGGGGTAGGGGAAGATGTAGGGGGAGATTGGGGAGGGGGAGGAGGAGGAGGGGGGACATTCTTAGCATGAGAGTTGGCCATTGGGAGAGAGCAAAAAATAATAATAGAGAAAGCAAATGAAAGAGAGAAATGAGGATTTGGTGAAATAAAAGACTTAGAGAAGGATTATATATAGTGTGAAAGGTAGAGTAAAATTTACATTTGAATTTTTTCACTTCCCACCAATAGTGTTGATTCACAAAGAGATTTTATGGAATGACCATGTCTAGTTTTATGTATATATGTTGACCACATCTTTAATTTATTTTCTCATGAGATTTGTTTAATTTAAATTCTTACTTCCTAATTAAAACTTTATGTTTTCTTTGAAAATGTTGAACCGTGTGACAATGTCATTTATATTATGTTTGACTGATTAAATGACACATATTTTTAATTAATTACTTACTAATGTTTTCAACTCGCACATTTCTCACATGTGGCCTGATTCGTTTTGGAGATAGAAAGATTTCAATATAGTTATAAAATGCACTATTTTATTTTAATGCTTAAGTTATTAGGGAAAACATGTTTTTTTATTTATTTAATTATATCTTTTAACATGTTTGCCTTTTCATCTTGGCTTAATTTCCTATTATGGGTCAAACACTTGGAAATAATTGGTGGAGGCGAGACTTGAAATCAGGATTAGAACTGCCTATGATGATGAATGTTGAAGTATATAACCATCTCATTTAAAAAATTTAAGTCATAGAGAAACACAAGACTTACGGTTCCTTACATTCTGACCTCATTTTTTATCATGACCCAAACACATGAAAAATCTTTTTTAATGAAGAGCGACAGTTCGACTCGAACCCTAGACTAGTATAATATATTTTGATACAATATTGAAGTGGATGACCATATGATTTAAAATTTTATATATTAGCGTAAAACTTAAATTAAATTTTCAATACACCCTCACCTCTCGACCTAAATTCTTTCTTATGAGCCAAACACGTGGAAACAATTGATGGAGGCAAGACTTGATAAACTTTGGACTAGTACTACCTACTATAATACAATACTGAAGTATATGACCATCTCATTTTGTGATATCTTCGATATACGTACACATACACTCACTCAAGTCCTGACTTAATTTTTGTTCATGGGTCAAACACATGAATATTCTTGTTTAGTAATAGGTGGTGGTGTGATGGTGACACTCGAACCCTAGACCAGTATTGCTTACTTTGATATATACCTTATTGAAGTATGTATCTATCTCATTTTAAAAATTTAAGTTATTAGAGATTATATATTTTTATTTATGTCTTAAACTCTGTGTCTAGTCAACGTAGTTTCTGACATGTTCACTTGATATAGGCTCCAGTTGACAAGGTTGTAAATACAATAATGGCTGCTCTGGCAAAACATGGAAATTTGCAAAATCCACAACTAAATGTTTATCATGTGGCATCATCTATAAATCCTCTCATTTTCTCAAAATTTAGACTATTCCTATGATTTTTTCAAATGATTTCCTTTTGTTAATTCAAAAGGAGATAAATTTGAGGTTAAAAAAATGAGATTTTTTGAGAAAATATCAGATTTTGAAAATTATATTTGGGAGGTATTATCCAAGCAGCATGAAGTACAAGATGGAAAAGAGCTTACAAAGATTCAAATACATTTAATTAAAAAGAAGGTGGAATATTTGAAGAATTTCAGCAAACTTTATGAACCCTACTTTTTCTTCAAAGGCTGGTACGTGTGATATTTAGTTTATCATTTTTGAATTAATAATATTTATGACACGATCAATACATGACTCTCATATTTCCTAAATGAAATGTTTTATAGTGACATAAATGAATTAAGACAGAAAGAATATGTCATTACTAAAATATCACGAGAAATGGATGTGTAATTTCTAAAAAAATATATTTTTTTAACTTTTACTCGATGTTCAGTATTCGTATTAAGACCTGATTATTCCATAGATATTTTTTTTTTTGCTAGTTTTGACAATGGCAATGTACGAAAGCTAATGGGAGACATGTCTGAAGAAGTAAAAAGAAGCTTTGAAATTGATGTGAAAAAAATTAATTGGAAAAACTATATTGAAAATACCCATATTCCTGGTGTACAAAAATATGTACTACAAGGGAAAATGATAAATTAATTGTTAATATTGGAACAATTAATTAAGAGTATTTATTTGTGCTTTGTGTGATAAACATTTAATTATTCAAGATTATATTTCATTTATGATTGTAATATTATTGTGTGTACTTGTTTGTTGTTTAATAAAAAAAGATTGTTTGCCACTGATTCCTATTTTATTCTGTAGGATTAGTTTAGATTTTAATTTTCGGAGAGTATAATGCTATTTCATTCTAGGGTTGGAAATTAAAATTTTAAGGTCAATCTTTAGTCTTGTATACAATAATGAACGTAAAATGAACTAAGATAACAGTTATTATTAAACAAAGAATAATGGGCTGTTACAGGTTGTTATTAATCTTCTACTCTAATTTTTGTTAACATTATTAATTAATTGCATAAACTTGATTTCGTCACCTATAAATTTGTGCTAATTAACAATTATATACTCCAAGTAGGCTAAAAACACAAGTGTTCACTCTTTATCATGATTTTAACTTAGGGTTACGACTAATTCATTGGTGTCCACTCCTAACCTTTAGACCTTTTCGAAAGAGTTACACTTTTCAACATGGTATTAGAGAAGACGAACGTAGTATAGGTTGAAGTCTCTCCGTCTTCGTGAAGAATCAAGCCACATGTGAGGGGTGCTCAGAGGCGGACACCTACCTTTATAAGTGGGGGTGCACGTGTCCCCATTAATTTTGAGAAAAAAACATGTATATATATGTATTTCTATCTCGAGAAACTGATAAAACTAGGATATAATTAACTGTGCACCCATGAAAAGTATATGAGTGTTCTTGTTTTGTTGGTACAACGTAGGGGAACCACTTGCAAGACCAAGGTTCGAATCTAGCTAAAGTGTTATTTCATTATTTTTATTTTAAAGTTTTACTTGGAGATCATATTTGATGCACCCAAAATCTTTAAATTCTGGATTCACCTTTGGGGCGCTTACATGTGTTGCAAATATATTATTAAGTAATTAAAAATATGTTGTGTTTTAATTCTTTAAATTAATTTAAGATGAGATTATCACATACTTAAACAACCCCTAAAAGAAGATATATTTGATATCTTTTTTCGATAATAAGGAGCATATTTAAACTATTGTTGATTATACTTGAATATATTTCTGAGTATAAATTAAAGAAAAAGATATGATATGGCTGATAATAATGAATTTAATGGCTCAACTTGTGATTATATGATCCTAAATACATTTTATGTTTATGTCCAAAATAAATATAAGTTATAGTTGTAAAAACGTAAAATTTCATCCGTTATTTATCCTCCCTAATACGGACATCAATTGTTCGAACTTTTGATCCTTCACTAAAAGACTTTATTTTAGAGAAAATCGTCTTTTCATCGTTTCTCTTAAACTATTACCTTGGTTTAATAATATATATTTCATATTGATGTTAATAAACATAATATACTCATTGAATAGGTAGGAGCCTTGATGTGGATAAAAAGTGCTCCCTCGGTTCATTTTTACTTTATCACAATTTGATTTGACACATATATTAAGAAAATAATTAATGATATAGGTATTCTACCAAACTATTCCCTATTAAATGATGTATTGAAAAATGATTTAGAAAATAAATATTTAATGCTAACGGTAAAACATATAAAAAAAAGTATTGTCTTTTCTTGATATATCAAACGTGACAAGTAAAAATGAATATTTATTTTAGGAATAATTGACAAGTAAAAGTGAACGGATGAAGTATGTGACATCCAACTTAAGATTAGAAGTCCACATCGGCAAAATACAAGAGAGATGTTGGTATATAAGTAAGCATACCTTACCAATTAGTGACGCGTTTTAAAATCATTCGTGTCACGCCCCAAGCCTACACCCTGGACATGGCTGGCACTCGAGAACCATTGCTGGCCCCAAGAGAACCCTTGGCCTGGCTTACTTACTCAGCGGAAGACTTAAACATAAGAAAATATAACTCATGCATAACTTAAGAAATAATAGTTTAGCCAAAATGGCAATTCAGTCTTTAAAGAAAATCTGAATGATAATGTAAAGACAACTGAACTACTAACTATCTATGAAGCCTCTAAACCAACTGAGATGGATGTTGTGACAAACCCCACAACATCCTAGTGAGCTAAACTAAAAAGCGAATAAAAGAGTCCTCTGGAATGCAAGGAGGCTCACCGACTGACTCTGAACTACTCATTGGATCAACGGTGCGCTGAAATGCCGATCCTAGTTAACTGTGTCTGTTTCATAAGATGATGCAGGCCAACTGGCATCAGTACATTGAATGTACGAGTATGCGAGTTGGAATTCTAAAACAACATATGCTTGAAAAGGAATCTAAAAGAAACACTTGCATTGGCTCTTCTCAACTCATGAATACTTAATTGACTCATTTCGATATAAACCAGTTTAAAACAAGTGCAATATAAAGAAAAGTTGTTTAAAAACATGATGTCAACTCTGTGTATATACAAGGATACAACATAACTCTGAAATGTATGTAAAAATACAATAAACTGATGTATATAAAAATACAATAACTTTTGTGGGAGTTTCTCACGCTGCCAGCGCATCCTATACCCGGTCAAATGTATAGGACCTGAACTACTAAGTGGATCCACTAGTCTATTGTGAAAAGGGTTCATCTAAAAAGTATGACCATTTTCTGCCCATGGTGGCTACATGGTTTTATGGAGATGTGAGTTATCTGAACTCATGCTCGCCCCCAATTCGGTGCTCAATACTACTCCCAAAATATACTAGCTCTTATGTTTTAAAACATACTTCTTCTGTGATTTGAGATTAGTGCTCAAAAACTTAGCTCAAAGGCTATTTTGGAATTCAAAGTTTCCCCTCTTGCTTCATTTAGAAAGCTATTACTTTTTCTGAAAACTAGCCCGAAGGCTCTTTGGAAATCTCAGTTTCCGTTCTTATTTAAATGTTAAAACATTTTGAATCTCTTTGGGAATACTTAGTCCCCATATACTTTTGAAGAAATGAACACAACTTTATTCTTTACTGAACTCAAAACTTAAGTCTTAAAACAAAGTTAAAACGCTTGCAAAAGACTTTTGAAAATCTCTAAGAACTTCTCTTGACTTGACTCTTACTTCTCTTGACTTTGATCTTAACTTTCCTTGAATTGGATTATGGATTCAAGGTTCATGATCTCATGTTTATGGTTGACTTCATGATATTTAGATGTACTTTAGAGTGTTGAAATCAACTAGAAAACATAGGTACATTGCTAAGGAACAAGTACGAAAAAGTGGGGAACGAATAGGGAGAACTGGCGTCCCTGGCGCTCTGAAAGGTGTGGGGCACCAGCCCTAAAAGTTTAGAGAACTTCCTGAGGCGCTCTGGCTGGCGCGACGCGCCAGAGGCCAAAGTTCAGAGGAACTTTTGTGGCGCTCTAGTAGGCGCGATGGCCCAAGCCCTTGCCCAGAAAATCCCCGATTTTTCTCCTTCGTTTTTCATCTCTAAACCCTCAAAACTTCAATGGTTCTTTCCCCAAACACTTAGGATCATAATTACACCCGAAAACATGAATCAAATCGCAAGAAACTAAAACAAAACAACCCACAAGAATTCAAACGTATTTCATCAAGAACTCAAAGGATATACTTTCAAATCACACATATTTCGCTAAATCGAATCATGATTGGCGTGTGGGTGAACTAACCCAACGCTATGTGATCTCACATACCTATTTAGGGATCACCCCCGACGAAATCCACAAGCTATCCTTGACGAAATCGACGAATCTTGCTTCCTCTTCTCCTTTCTCCTCTTTTATCTTTTCTCCATGCCCTAGCGTGAACTCTAACTTTTCTAAACTGAACAAAATCTGGTTTTACCCAAATTAATCTCCTAAAAATGAATTAGAGTAATTAGGTAAGGAAAAGACTAAATTACCCTTCTAAAATCCGGATTAGACTTTCCTTAATCCAACAGCCCAACTTCCAAAGGGCATAACTTATTCATACGAACTCGAAATTGCGCAAACTTGACGGCGTTGTTAAGATTATTCCAAGAGCTTCCCAACCATATCTGGAAGTACACCTAACTCATTCTGAGCTAGGAGTTATGGCCGTTTGAAGTTGACCAAACTCAACTTTTCCTAACTTAAACAAATTTCCAGATTTTCATTCTTTTCCAAAAATGACTATTTCCAATTATTAGCTTCTTCCTAGTTATTTCAAATTGCAAGATGTTACAATATCTCCCCCTTAGGAACATTCGTCTTCAAATGAGATTACTCTTACTAGGCTAAGGGTGTAATATCAAGTTCAAACACCCAACAAGCAAATGCAACAAACAACATGCTCACTCATAATTTAAAGAGTACTAATAAGAAAATTAGTACCTTATTCTGCACTTTCTTCAGATTCAAAGAGATGTGGATATATCTTCTTCATATCCTCCTCAGCTTCCCAAGTAGCTTCCTCAACAAATTGGTTCTTCCAAAGGACTTTGACTGATGCTACCTCCTTTGTTCTCAACTTGCGAACTTGGCGATCCAGAATTTGATTAGGAATCTCCTCATAAGATAAGCTATCCTTGACCCCAATATTTTCAGTTGGTATGATCAATGAAGGATCGCCCATGCACTTCTTCAACATGGAGATACGAAATACCGGATGAACTGCTACTAATTCTTATGGCAGCTCCAACTCATAAGCTACATTGACAATCCTCTTGGCTATGCGATAAGGTCTAATATACCGGGGACTAAGCTTCCCCTTCTTACCAAACCTCATAACACCCTTCATGGGTGAAACTTTCAAATATACCCAATCATCTACTTCGAACTCTAACGCCCTACTCCTAATATCGGATGAACCGCTACTAATTCTTGTGGCAGCTCCAACTCATAAGCTACATTGCCAATCCTCTTGGCTATGCGATAAGATCCAATATACCGGGGACTAAACTTCCCCTTCTTACCAAACCTCATAACACCCTTCATGGGTGAAACTTTCAAATATATCCAATCATCTACTTCAAACTCTAACGCCCTTCTCCTAACATCAGTGTAGGATTTTTGATGACTTTGTGCCATTTTCAACCTTTCTTGAATCGCTTTCACCTTCTCCATAGCTTGGTGAACTAAATCTGGTCCTATCAACCCTGCCTCACCAACTTCAAACCATCCAATAGGAGATCTGCATCTTCTCCCATAAAGAGTTTTATAAGGAGCCATTTGGATACTAGAGTGATAACTGTTGTTGTAAGCAAACTCAATGAGAGGTAGGTGATCATCTCAATTCCCTTTGAAATCCATCACACAAGCCCTCAACATATCTTCTAAAGTCTGAATAGTGCGCTCTGCTTGCCCATCAGTCTGAGGATGAAAGGCAGTACTTAAATTCACTTTCAAACCCAAACCTTTCTGAAAAGATTTCCAGAATTGTGCACCTCTATCTGAAATAACAGAGACTGGGACTCCATGAAGTCTTACCACTTCTTGAATGTATAATCTGGCATAATCTTCTACTGAATGGGTAGTCTTTACAGGCAGAAAATGGGCTGACTTTGTCATTTTGTCGACAATCACCCAAATAGAATCATGCTACCTGTGAGACTTTGGTAAACCTGTGATGAAATCCATATTAATCATCTCCCACTTCCATTCTGGAAGTACTATATTCTGCTCCAAACCACCGGGCCTTAGGTACTCAACTTTCACTTGTTGGCAATTTGGACACTTAGCGACAAATTCAATAATTCCCTTCTTCATGCTATTCCACCAATACACCTCTCTCAAATAACGATACATCTTTATGGAACCCGGATGAATGGAATATCTAGAGCTATGAGCTTCCTCCATAATCCTCTCTTGGAGTCCATCCACCATAGGTACACACAATCTACCTTGATACCTCAATACACCATCCCCCCCCCTTGTTCAAAAGCTAATACTTTTTGCTTATGAACATTTGCCTTCAACTCAAGCAAAATGGGATCTTGGTCTTGCTTTTCCTTCACTTCAGACACTAATGATGATTCAACCCCATTCATCACCACTATTCCTCTTTCTGTGGAATCCATAAGTCGGACTCCTAAGCGTACAAGCCTATGCACATCTTTCGCTAACTCTCTATTTTCTTCCTCAACATGAGCAGTACTACCTATAAACAACCTGCTCAAGGCATCAGCAACAACATTAGCCTTACCTGGGTGATAAAGAATACTCATGTCATAATCCTTGAGTTATTCTAACCACCTCCTTAGTCTGAGATTAAGCTCTTTCTGAGTGAACACATATTGAAGGCTCTTATGATTAGTGAATATATCAACATGAACACCATACAAATAATGGCATCATATCTTCAAAGTGAATACCATAGCAGCCACCTCTAAGTCATGGGTTGGGTAATTCTTCTCATGAACTTTCAACTGTCTGGAGGCATAAGCTATAACCTTGTCATTCTGCATTAATACACAACCTAAACCAACTCTAGATGCATCACAATACACCACAAAACCTTGAGTACCCTCTGGTAAGGTCAAAACTGGACCATAGTCAACCTCCTGAAAGCTTTTCTCACAAGCGTCAAACTATTGAAATTTCACTATTTTCTCAGTCAACTTTGTCAAAGGGGATGAGATAGACGAGAACCACTCTACGAACCTTCTATAATATCCAGCCAAACCCAAGAAAAATCCTAATATCAGTTGGAGATGTGGGTCTAGGCCAATTTTGCACTGCCTCAATTTTCTAAGTATCAACCTTAATTCCCTCTCCAGACACAATGTGGCCTAAGAATGCCACATACTCAAGCCAAAATTCACACTTAGAGAATTTACCATATAACTCTTTATCTTTCAAAATCTGAAGAACTATTCTGAGATGACTAGCATGATCTTCTTAATTCCTTGAATAGATTAGTATGTCATCAATGAAGACGTTAACAAACATATCTAAATAAGGGTTGAATACTCTATTCATAAGGTCCATGAACACTGCTGGTGCATTAGTCAAACTAAAGGACATTTCCAAAAACTCATAATGACCATATCGGGTTCTGAAAGCTATCTTTGGAATATCACATTCTCTTACTCTCAACTGATGGTAACCTAATTTGAGGTCAATTTTCGAGAAACAGGAAGCACCCTGAAGCTGATAAAAAAGATCATCGATTCTTGGAAAAGGATACTTATTCTTGATGGTAACCTTGTTCAACTGACAGTAATCTATACACATCCTAAGGGAACCATCCTTCTTTCTCACAAACAAGACCGGAGCGCCCCAAGGTGAGACACTTGGTCGAATGAAGCCCTTATCTAAAAGATCCTTTAACTACTTTTTCAACTCTGCTGGTGCCATTCTGTATGGCAGAATAGATATAGGACGGGTATCTGGAAGAAGATCTATGCTGAAATCTATCTCTCTCTCAGGAGGGACTCTGGGAAGATCATCAAGAAAGATTTCTGGGAACTCTTTTACTACTGGAAATAACTTAATAGGAGGTACCTCAACACTTGAGTCATTAACTCAAACTAAGTGATAGACATACCCCTTAGAAACCAACTTCATTGCCTTAAAGTACGAAATGAAACGACCCTTAGGCATTACTGAACTGTTTTTCCACTTTAAGACTGGCTCATTTGGAAACTGAAACATGACTACTCGAGTTCCACAATCAACTGAGGCATAACAGGCATGAAGCCAGTCCATACCAAGAATGACATCAAAATCTACCATGTATAACTCAATTAAATCAGCCATGGTACTCTTGTGATTGACGGAAATGGGACAATCACGATAGACTCTCTCTGCTAGAATAGACTTACCAACAGGTGTAGAAACATTGAATGGTTCACTAAGTTGCTCAGGAATAACATCAAAGTTCATAGCAACATATGGAGTTACAAAAGATAAACTTGCTCCTGGATCTAGCAAGGCATAAACAGTAAAGTCAAAGGCTTGAATCATACCAGCGATAACATCTGGCGAATCCTCTTGCTCTTGGCGACTGTTGATAGCATACAAGCTATTTGTTCCTTCGCCAGTACCGAAAATAGCCCCTCTAGGTGCAATTCTGTCTGGTGGAGCAACTGAAGAAGTCTGGGCTCTATTACCCCCATTACTATTTCCCTGCTTGTTCTTTGGACAATCTCGCATGAAATGTCCAGACTGACCACACTTGAAACAACCGGTGAAGCCCTCATGACAAATACCTGAGTGGTTCCTACCACACTTAGCGCAGGCAGGATGTTTACTATCCCCTTGCGCCACACTACCTTGAGAATAGGCAGACTTAGCTCTGGAATTCTGACCATTGTACTAACCATTGTTCCTAGGTGCAGGTGCACTAGCAGATGATGGAGCAGGTCCCTTCTGTTTCTGTTGGAAGGATGACCGGTTGGCATTACTCTTCTGTTGTCTGGAATCATTCCCTGTCTTAGCCCTCTTGTTCTTGAATTCCTCTCTATCCCTCAGCTTCTCTTTCTCTACTTGCTGCACATAGACCATCAACCTCAAAATGTCCATGTCCCCAATAAGCATTGCTGCCCGACCCTCTTTTCTTGATAGATGGGACAGCCCAGCAACAAACAGACTCATCCTACTCCTCATGTCCACAACAATTTTCGGAGCATAGTGAGACAGTTGGGTGAATTTCAACCCATACTCATGAACACTTAGAGAATCCTGCTTAAGTATGAGGAACTCACATACCTTGGCCTCTTTCAGTTCTCGGGGAAAGAAACGCCCCAAGAAAGCTTCTTCAAAACATGCCCAACTCGCAAGTGGTGCATCCTCAGCTCTACCCCCCTTCCACTGATCAAACCAAGTCCTAGTAACATTTTTCATCTGATATGCAACTAGCTCAACTCTCACAGTGTCAGTAACATGCATCACATCAAACACCTTTTTCAGTTCCTTAATGAAGTTCTCTGGATCCTCTGCAGTGCTTGAACCAGTGAAACTTAGGGGATTCATTCTTAAGAACTCACGAATCCTTAAAGTGTCAGCCACTTCTTGTTGAGCTCCTCTCTGCATCCCAGCTTGGTTGGTCACAACTTGACTGAGCATCTTTATAGCCTCTCTGAACTCATCATTAGTAATTTCTTCTTGCGGTTGCACTTCAGGTGCATTAGGTAACTCTTGTTCCTCATCATTCCTCCTAGTTGGACGACCTCTGACTGCTCTTCATGGAGGCATGATTATCTGAAACACACAGAGGCACAAATTAGAGGGAAACTTTTTAGAGATAAACTCTAACACACGAAATAAGTGTGAAATAAGTGAAATAATTCCTAAATGCTGCAACCTCCTAATTATAGATGTGGCGCACTTCACACCGATAACTAGGACTCTACAGACACGGCTTCATAGACTCCCTAGGACTCTTGAACTCTGTGCTCTGATACCAAGTTTGTCATGCCCCGAGCCTACACCCTGGACGTGGCTGGCACTCGAGAACCATTGCTGGCCCCAAGAGAACCCTTGGCCTAGCTTACTTACTCAACGGAAGACTTAAACATAAGAAAATATAACTCATGCATAACTTAAGAAATAATAGTTTAGCCAAAATGGCAACTCAGTCTTTAAACAACATCAGAATGATAATGTAAAGACAACTGAACTACTAACTGTTTATGAAGCCACTTAAACAACTGAGATGAATGTTGGGAAAAACCCCACAACATCCTAGTGAACTAAACTAAAAAGCGATTAAAAAAGTCCTTCGGAATGCAAGGAGGCTCACCGACTGACTCTGAACTACTCACTGGATCAACGGTGCGCTAAAATGCCGATCCTAGTTACATGTGTCTGTTTCATAAGACGATGCAGGCCAACTAGCATCAATACAATGAATGTACGAGTATGCGAATTGGAATGCTAAAACAACATAGGCTTGAAAAGGAATCTAAAAGAAACACTTACCTTGGCTATTCTCAACTCATGAATACCTAACTGAACTCATTTCGATATAAAGCAGTTTAAAACAAGTGCAATATAAAGAAAAGTTGTTTAAAAACATGATGTCAACTCTATGTATATACAAGGATACAACATAACTCTGAAATGTATTTAAAAATACAATAAACTAATGTATATAAAAATATAATAACTTCTGTGGGAGTTTCTCTAACCAACAACCATCACATAAGAGCTATAGTGATGATACAATGATTTACCTCATGCTGCCAGCGCATCCTATACTCGGCCAAAGGTAAAGGACCTGAACTACTGAGGGGATCCACTAGTCTATTGTGAAAAGGGTACATCTAAAAAGTATGACCCTTTTCTACCCATGGTGGCTACATGGTTTTATGGAGATGTGAGTTATCTGAACTCATGCTCGCCCCCAATTCGTTGCTCAATACTACTCCCAAAATATACTAGCTCTTATGTTTTAAAACATACTTCTTCTATGATTTGAGATTAGTGCTCAAAAACTTAGCTCAAAGGCTATCTTGGAAATCAAAGTTTACCCTCTTGCTTCATTTAGAAAGCGATTACTTTTTCTGAAAACTAGCTTGAAGGCTCTTTGGAAATCTCAGTTTCCCTTCTTATTTAAATGTGAAACAATTTGAATCTCTTAGGGAATACCTAGTCCTCATATACTTTTGAAGAAATGAACTTCAACTTTATTCTTTACTGAACTCAAAACTTAAGTCTTAAAACAAAGTTAAAACACTTGCAAAAGACTTTTGGAAAACTCTAAGAACTTCTCTTGACTTGACTCTTACTTCTCTTGACTTTGATCTTAACTTTCCTTGAATTGGATTATGGATTCAAGGTTCATGATCTCATGTTTATGGATGATTTCATGTTGTGTAGATGTACTTTGGAGTGTTGGAATCAACTAGAAAACATAGGTACACTGCTTAGAAACAAGTACGAAAAAGTGGGAAACGAATGGGGAATACTGGCGTACCTGGCGCTCTAAAAGGCGCGGGGCGCCAGCCCTCAAAGTTCAGAGAACTTCCTGAGGTTCTTTGGCTGGCGCGACGTGCTAGAGGCCATAGTTCAGAGGAAATTTTGTGGCGCTCTGGCTAGCGCGACGCCCCAAGCCCTTACCCAGAAAATCCCCAATTTTTCTCCTTCGTTTTTCACCTCTAAATCCTCTAAACTTCAATGGTTTTTTCCCCAAACACATAGGATCATATATACCCTCAATACATGATAGATTCATACCGAAATTACACCCAGAAACATGAATCAAATCGCAAGAAACTAAAACAAAACAACCCACAAGAATTCAAACGAATTTCATCATGAACTCAAAGGATTTACTTTCAAATCACACATATTTCACTGAATTGAATCATGATTAGCGCGTGGGTGAACTAACCCAATGCTATGTCATCTCACATACCTTTTTAGGGATCACCCCCGACGAAATCCACAAGCTATCCTTGATGAAATCCACAAGCTATCCTTGCTTCCTCTTCTCCTTTCTCCTTTTTTCTCTTTCTCCATGCCCTGGCGTGAACTCTAACTTTTCTAAACTGACCAAAATCTGGTTTTACCCCAATTAATCTCCTAAAAACAAATTACAATAATTAGGTAAGGAAAATACTAAATTACCCTTCCAAAATCCGGATTAGACTTCCCTTAATCCAACAGTCCAACTTCCAAAAGGAATAACTTACTCATACTAACTCGGAATCGTGCAAACTCGGCAGCATTGGAAAGATCATCACAAGAGCTTCCCAACCATATCTAGAAGTAAACCTAACTCATCCTGAGCTAGGAGTTATGGTTGTTTGAAGTTGACCAAACTCAACTTTTCCTAACTTGAACAAATTTCCAGATTTTCATTCTTTTCCAGGAATGACTATTTCCAATTATTAGCTTCTTCCTAGTTATTTCAAATTGCAAGATGTTACAGTTCGAGCCTATGCTTAAAGCTGACAATATTACTAGTGGGTTGGACCGTTAGAGAGTAATTAAAATATAATAATAAGATAGGAGTTATAATGTTATAAAGAATAAATTTTAGGTTTAACAAACATAAAAATCATATTTGTATGTTATAGTTATAGTTTGCATAATTGATCCATATCAAATTTTATGTTTGTTATGGAGCATCAGATTTGTATAAATCATATGCAGATATTCGCTTGTATAAAAGCGCAACAATTGTATATGTATATTGGTTAGATAATTGTATATATGTAACTACTATATATATGTTCAATGATTGTGAATGTATGTCTACATAAAATTTAAATTTGTATACAATTAAATCGAAATAAAACATTTTATCTCTCTCTCTCTCTTGATTTATACAACACAAATTATACATTGTAATTTGTATAATTTGTGTTTGTATAAAGCGAGAAAGAGAGAAAGGAAAAAAGGACTGATAGGGGAAGATCTATATTTGTATGATTATAAGTGTATAGGACAAAAATATATGTATTTGTATTTTTATATACAATTTTCTCCCACTTTATACAAGGACAAACACAATTTATACATTTGTGTTCGTATAAAGTGAGAGACGCGAGGGAGAGTGGTGAGCGAGATCAGCGAGAGTGGCGAGCAAGATTCTCTGGGGAGAGAGGCGAATGACAAGTGTTTGCTACATATTACAATTAAATGAAACTGTGGTTATAACCTTTAATTTGAATTAATAGTTTGTTATTTTATACAATTTTCCCTTTTTGTTTCACATTAAGAGTCTTTCACCTTTTTAGACTCTTAATATGGAAACTTTTATAACTCCTAACTGTGGTAGTTTATGGAATCTTAAAGTCACATTTTTGTAATTGACTTCAAAATACTAAAATTATTGAAAGCCAATAGCAATAAATATGTATCTTCTGATTTTACAACCTAAATCATTCAGAAAGCCACAATTTTATTTGTATGATGAAGACATACATATGTAATGTGAGTTTCAATTGATAGTGTGATTTTTGTAACCTCTCTAAATAGCCCTAATGTTGCATCCAAATTGCACACGCAAGTGCATGTGATCGTTCAAGTATTAAAATGGCTCTTTTTAAGAGTCGGATATCGTACCTACAGGGACTTACACTTAGAATCACTCAATTTCTCTAACTTTCAGCTAAACACAAGTGTATTCAATATTTCAAAAGTGATTTATTATCTAATTCAAAAATTGTAACCAAAATGTAACAAACGCGATTCAATATCAAGGGTTTAAAAACAGTGATTGGGTAAAGTCCAGGGCTGCACTTTCTATCAGGATTCATGCAATCAATATCATTTATATGGGTAATTATCAATTATTGAATCAATGAATCACGGGGTTAAATGTATGATCATGGTCTCCCGACCTCTAATCGCCTACGATAAATAACACTCTAACTACATCGTTAAGCGGGGATAGGATGGATTAAGTACCGAGCATTACGATTTCTTCCTGTATGGTGACCCAAGCATGGTTTCTAGGTATATCCCTATCCTAGATACAAATTAACCCTATCTATTTAGAATTAATCATGCTCCTTATGTCCCACGTTATATCCTCATATTCCTTTCCCGAGTTTAATTGGGACAATGTATTTATTTCAATGGTGATCAGTCACGAAATACGAAAAACAAGAACATAAGAAAGATTCATATGATAATTGACATTAACCCAATGAAAACTTAATAGATTAGAATCATCATGTAGCCACATCCCAAGAACTAGGGTATTTAGCTACTCATAATTAAGAATCGATCAAAAAATGTTTAATGAACATAAAGAGATCTAAAAGAAAAGAGTTTAGGAAAGAACCCTAAAAATGGTGAAAACGTTCTCCTAAGTCGTCGTTCTTCAAAACCCAGAAAAAGAATAATTAATAAAATAAAATAATGACATATTTATACTAAAAGTTGAAACGGCCAAAACTAAAACCAAGGAGCGCGATGCGACGACCCTCTCTATTTTTGTTCTGAGATAATATTCTCTTCTCTACGACGCGGACACTCTATGGAGTGTTCTGCTTGAAACTGGCTTCGCTGAATTAAATTGGAACTCCCCCTCCACGACGAGGAGAGGGCACAGAGTGTTCTGCCTCGATTCTGAATTTTGCGGGCCAAATTCTACTTCCACTCCGCGACGCGGAGAGGATACGGATATGCCTTAGGTGTCATTTCCTCCAGCTTCTTCCTTGCTTTCTTTCGCCTTGGCTCTCTTGTTTTCCGCACTGTCCATTTTCGTGCTCGTTTCTCCACTTAAGCTCACCTACACAACTAATCATGTTAGTTAGCTCATAAACAAACAAAAAGACTCGATAAGACTATAAACAAACTCATATTGAATTCAAATTAAGCTTAAATGCAAGCATAATTAGCTTTATAGGCATGTAAATATACTTAAGATCACTACCCCACACTTAGAGCTTTGTTCGTCCTCGAACAACTTACTAACTACTCCTAGAACTAGACTCGCTACTATGGTATTTGTGCATCTGCTCCTTCCTTCCCAGAATCTATAACCAGTCAACACAGGCATGTTTTCATTCAGAATATACATGAGTCTTGTAAATGACTTGACAACATTTAGCAACCAACGCATTCAACAACATGTGCACAATTACATATCACATATCCTTCGTACAACAAGTGCCCCTCACTCCAAGGAATAGTCCACACACTCAACTCAGCAAATTAAATATAATTTAAGGACTTTGCAAACAAGGTACACTCTCACTCAACAACAACATCAAACAGGTATGCATTGATGTAACATCTCGCAACTAGAAAGAAGTTTAAAATCTGGAAATAGTTACTTTTGGAAAGTATAAGGAAATCTGGAAAAATTGCAGGTTAAAATTGAGTTTTTGGTCAACTTCAGATGGCCATAACTACTAGGTCAAGATGAGTTAGGTGTAGTTCCAGATATGGTTGGTAAGATCTTGGAATGATCTTTCCAACCCCGCCAAGTTTGCGCGATTCCGAGTTCGTATGAGAAAGTTATACCCTTTGGAAGTTGGGTTGTTGGATTAAGGAAATGTCCAATCCGAAAATATAAGAGGTATTTTAATCATTTCACTGACCTATTATTTTAATCCGATTTTAGGAGTTTAATATGGGTCGATTCAAAACTTAGTCAGTTTTAGAACTGGGGATTTCACTCTAGGGCTAAGGAGAAAGGAGAAGAGAAAAAAAGAAGGAGAAAAGGGTAAATTCATCAAGATCGATCAAGGAAGTTGGTGTTTCGCGAAGGATTTGCTTCTACAAGGTATGTGAATCTCTCATAGCGTTGGGTTCATTCACCCACGCGCCAAACATATTTAGTTCAGTGAAATTCATCCTAAAAGAGTTTGAAAGTTGATGTTCTTGACATGAATTCTTGAAATTGAATGTTGTTCTTCAATTGGGATGAATTGAGAAGTTTTTGAGTTCGTTACGAAGCATTATAGAGTCGTTTTGAGTTAGGTTCTTAGGTACATTTCTTGGGTATCTGTATCTAAAAGTAATTTGAGAAAAAGAATCGAGTTTGGGTGAATTGGGGTTGGAAAACGAAGAAGAAATTTCGTCAGACGAAATTAGAGAATGGCCGCGCGTCGTGCGCCTAGTGTCCAAATTTGAACATTTCAGCTTTACGTTGCGGAGCTGACACGAGGTGTTCTGCCTCAAAAGACATTTTCGGAACCAAAATTAAATAATGCCTCCGCATTGCAGACCCACCCTCAGATATTTATTTTTGGTCTTTTCTCATGTTTAGCTATCTAAATTCATTCCTACACAACATGAGATCTTTCAAAACACCAACCATAATCCTTGAATCCATAATTCAATTCAAGGATTAGCAAAGAGTCAAGTCAAGAGCAGTTAAGGTCAAAGTTAAGAGAAGACAAGAGTCAAGTTAAGATAAGTTCTTAAAGTTTTCAGAAGTATTTCACAAATGTTTTAACTTTGTTTTAAGACTTAAGTTTTGAGTTCAGTAAAGAAGTAAGGTTGAAGTTCTTTTCTTCAAAGAAGTATATGGGGACTATGTATTCCCAAAGAGATTTAAAAATATTTTCACATTTTGAAAAAGAGTGGAAACTAAGATATCCAAAGAGCCTTCGGGCTATTTTTCAGAAAAGAGTAATAGCTTTCTAAATGAAGCAAGAAGGGAAACTGAGATTTCCAAGGTAGCCTTTGAGCTAAGTTTTTGAACACTAATCTCAAATCACAGAAGAAGTAAGTTTTTAAAACATAAAGAGATAATATATTTTGGGAGTAGTATTGAGCACCGATATGGGGGAGAGTTCAGACAACT
>JAJOOR010012219.1:0-26785 GCA_036250505.1 Solanum acaule
CCCCCCCCCACCCCATCTATTTTTTTAAAAAAAATAATTTTGAAAAATATTTCAGGATTGGAAGTTTGGGTCAGATCTCATAGTCGGATTTTTGAATGATCGTTGTAGTCGTGTCCTAGTTCGGGTGTCAGGATCAAGTCCTAGATTGATTATCGGGGTTAATTTCTGGGTCAGAAATTATTTTTCTAAAGAGTATTTTCTAGTCTCAAGCCAAAAATAAAAGATATTTTCTAGAAAATGTTTTTCATTCACCAACCAAACATTAAAAAATATTTTCAACTCACCAGTCAAACATGAAAAAATAAGTTAAAAATCCACTTGTTTTCCAAGAAAATATTTTCTAGAAAACATTTTCCTTCATACCAAACACACCATAAGTTATATACATATGAATAAACACATATTTGCCTAAAAGAAAATCTATTATAAATTAAACAATAGGGATCAAGTACATAAAAATATATATTTTCAAATTAGTGTTGATTATATCATATAGTTCGACTTGATTTTGATTGTTATCGATTTGGGTTATCAATATTTGGATTGTAATATTGCTAAAATGATAACTGAACCAACAATATATTGATTATTATTTCTTAAATTTAATGATACGATACAATAAAATTTAAGTAACAATCAAAATAAATATTTTATTCAAACTAACAACACTACAATACAATAGATGATAACCATGAAACAAGTTGTTAATGTATGTATGTATCGTGTGTTGGATTTTAAAGGTGTGAATGGAAAATGAAGAATTGTGACTTTTCTGAATGGTTGTGACTTTTCTGAAGTTCTATAACCTTTTCGAAAGATTGTACATTTTCTAAAGGGTTGTGCTTTTCTAAAAGGTTGTGCCTTTTTCAAAGGGTTGTGACCTTTCTGAAATATTATCCTTTTTTAAAGGGTTGTGACCTCTCCTATAAGGCATAACTAACACCTTTTCATACTGCCCTTTGTTGGCTATAAATAGAGGGGGTTTCTCCCATTTTTTAAAATAGAATTTCCTCCTTCTTCTTCATACATTTTCTTCCCAGCAAAGTAGAGTCTTTGTGTGATTTCGTTGCTGCCTTTTGAGTTTGCTGAAGTTATTGAAGTTTGAGGTGCCGCTACTTCTTTAAAAGGATTAACCGTTTTATATGGGGAGGAAATAATCCACAACCTCGGGTACATTGAGAGGGTTAAATTCCTTAAGGACACACAATAAATTCTGTGTACTCAGATGTTTTCTTTCTTTCTTTTCAGGGCTATAGTATTATGATTTACTATAATACTGAATACGTGAAGCGACAAACTTAAGAAATTTATTATATTGCTGGTATTTTCCGTGTTCTACTTTGTTGGAGAAATTTTTTATAAGAAAGAGGATCATTTTATCATATGATAAACTAAATTTGGGATGAGCAGTTATACTTTAATATGCTACTGGTCTGATTATTTGCAATCTCTAAAGCTTTAACTTATTGAGTGTGACCGAGGAAAAAGATAACAAATAAGTTCGGTTGCCAACTCAAATGAATAAGCTAGCCTCAAAAATGAGATTTCATTTATGTAATTTGGCAGTGTACCAAATGGGTCACATTTTGAGAAGTGTGAATTTCCATTTTAAAGATGTTCAAGGAAATTTATGATATTATTTTTTGGTCAGGTTTGAAGATTAAATTTTGTGTACTTTTCTATTCCGTGTGAAATTTGATTGTGTTTGATTTTTAAAGACTATAATCTTCTGATTTTCTTACTCCTTCGGTTTAAAGAATATAAAAACGTTACCGAATAAATTAGACTGTATATTTGGTTCAAAAAATATAGAAATTTCACCACTTTAGTAATCACTCTGTTTGAATGAATATTCCGACTTCAAGAGTATAAAAGACTTTGTCAGGAATATTAACGTTAAATGATTCAAAGAATATAAAAAAAACTTCATCGTTAACTAGAAATAGTGTAGTACTTTTGGTTTATGGAGATTAAAACCTCTTGATTTCTACTCCGTCTAAATATGAAACTGATTTGAAGTCATAAAAACTTTGTCAGTATTCAAAGTTCATTCGATTGACGTTCTGAAGAATATAAAAACTCCATCGGGCTAGAAATAAGTTGTACAAAAAATTAGTCTTTATTGTTAGTATTCTAAATACTAAGTGGTCTGTCTAATTGTGACAAAAAGATAAAAAAAGGATTAGTGACATAAAGTCAGTGATTTTGTGCCTACAATGAGTGCCTCTATGAATTAAACTTTACATTTTGTAAATATTGTCAAAGGGAATTGGAGCACTAACAATTTTTTTGTAGAATACTATCTCCAAAAGAGGCTTCATGCTACTAATGTGTATTTTGATGGTATACAATTTGAAAACATTGAAAAAAATATGTGAAAAATTATTTTCAAATACTTGAATTTTATTTTGATATCATATTTGAAATGAGGGTATTCTTTGCTTGTGATAAAAACAAAATTAGACTTGATTTCTAATTTAAATGTGGAAGCACAAGATTGATATTGTGGTAATTGAATTTCTCTTCACTAGTATATGATATGATTAGTATAAAACTACCAAATTAAATATATACTTGTCCAAAAGAGTTGTGTTATCTTATGAAAGAGTGTGACTTAAAATATTATGATTTTTCATGAAAATATGTGTATTAAAATTCAAATATTTGTATAGTCATGAATATTGGTGAAAAGTCATCTTCCATATTTGTGTTGTAAAAGAATCATTCAATTCATTTGCTCTTATGGGACTCGATGAGACTATGTTCATGGGTAATTCTGCAATAGTCAGAATTGAAGGTTATGAAAAGGTCCCTCTAAAAAGGATATTTGGTAAGTGGTGACTTTAATAATGTTTGTATATAACAAATTTATAATAATTAAGAACAAAATATTTGTAAAAAGTTACCTCACGAAGGGTCTTAGCCATCACTATCTGGCAACGACACCATTTTTATAACGCTCAAAATTACTCTCCAATATAGATAGAAGAGTAAGTGGTTGCTAGAAATTAAAAATACCCAAAAAGAGTGTCACGCCCTGAGGCTACCCCCTTGACGTAAACACGGGACCTAGGATCACGAGTGACTCCAAGCTAACCCTAAGATGGCATATCATAAGCATACTTAAACAGATACTGTGCGGAAGCTAAAAACATGAGATACGCTAAATGATGGGGAATACCCAATCTAAGTCTGAATATATAAATACTGAAATAGAATTTAAGATACTGAACTATAACTCAAATACTAAAGCTGAATCTGTCTATGTCTGAAATAAGCCTCTAACTGACTAGAGATGCTGGGACATGTCCCTAGCTAACTCTAGTAAAACTGAAACTAAAATGAAAGACTGAAATATAAAGAACATGTCTATCGTCCTCGAAGAATGAGGGCTCACCACTAATACTGCTGAATACGGATCGGGAACTGATTTACATGTGATCTGAATGCCGAGGACCTAAACCTACATCACAAAAAGATGTAGCGCATAGTATGCGTTAGTACTTGAAAGGTACTGAGCATGCAGGATAAGGATAAAGCTAAACAAGCATATAACTGAACAAAGAATACTGAGCAATAATATAATCTGAATATGATAAAGATACTGAGATATACTGAATATGAACTAAACTGAATGCAATGACCAAGTACATAACATATTGAAGCTGAATACTGAAATATAATTGAGAAACTGGTCAATGTACTAGAATATGACTGTGGGAGCTACTATTAACCGACATAAAACCACATGAGCTAAATATGGAGTCCGATGTATACGCCCCATCGACAGGACCCAATATACATTGCCAACGGTATATAGGCATGACTGGCATGATCACTAAATATGGTGCCCACAAAGGGACATATAAACCTATGGGGGAACATAGTTCTGGGACTATGAGGGTAATTGACCTTAGTTCAACTCGGTGTTAAGACTACTCCCAACTGGAAATGTAAACAATACAACATAACTGAAATATACTGAATAGCTCGATATTCTGACATGCTTACTGAAAATGCAACATTAAATGTTGATAATGAAACATTTGAGAACTGAGGCATGTACGTCTGTTTTTGTCCTAGCTAGTGTAATTCATGAACTAAACAAATCTACACAACTAGGGTTCTGAATTTCATGCAAGGAACTAAGCAACAATGTTACAACAACATGAAAATCTAATTGGGAAAATTCTAACAACTAAATCACAACAATTTCTAACATTCAAGAAACCCTAGGTCTAGATAATATGAAGGCAATCAAGAAACTGACCGAATTTTAGGGACGTAGTGGATGAAAGGAATCCACTAGTGAAATCCCACATACCTGGTGACGAATTCCATAAAGAAATATTTCGATTACGGGGATGGAACTGAGGAAAACTTGTTGCGTTCTTAGGAAGGTTTGGTCGACTGTTTCTTCTCCTTTTTCTCTGGTTTGATCGAATTTTGGTGAATGATTCGCTTAGGGTAGGTTCTGATTTAGTTACAAGGCTTAAATTGACCAAAACATCGTAGTTTAGGTGTCCAACGCATAGGGGAAAAGACCAAACGACCCTCACTTAAGATCTGTAGAAGCCATCGATAGCCCCTGACCGATGAATTATGGATAGACCGACGGTCCGTTCTGGCAGGGTATCGATTGGTATCTGGGACATGGACTTGAGGGCCACAATCCATGGACCTAGACCACGGTCCGTGGTCTGACCTACATCCCATGGGTCGTGCCTTGGCTGTATTTCCTAGGGTTCTGGGGAGGGAGTTGCAAGTGGGCAACCACGGACCCCACCTACTGTAACACCTCGAAAAACGAATAGGTGAAACTAGAGCCTTACGAGTGTGTTGTTGAGTTTTATGTTGTAAAAGGAGTTCTCAAGCTTAGGTTGAGTGGTTTAGGGGTTAAACGTCAAGGTATGACCCCCCCCAAGGACCAACCAAGGGTCATTGAGGAGGACCCTAAAGTCTAACCCCTATAGCTGCCAAAGAATAAAAGTTATCAAAAATATGAGGACCTATGGATGGGACCTACTCCCCGTAGGCCCATCCACTCCCCTTGGAACCCATCCGTAGGTCAAGGCTCCAAATGCCAAGTTCCTGAACCAAACCACGGACGTGTAGTATGGGGCGTCACCCCACTCACGATCCGTGGGTCGGCGGGCGTAGGTCAACACTGAAAAGGTTGCCTAAGTTAGGCCATTAGAGGGGAAATCTAGTAAATTCCTAATTAATTAGTTATGGGTTGGGGATGGTTTATATTGTTTTATTTCACTTATTTAAGACTTTTTAAGTCATTAAACTCCCTTTTACAACTCATTATTCCCAAAACTCAAAAATAGAAATCCCCTCTTCTCCAAATATTCTCTCTAGAAACCTACATTGGAGAAGAAGAAGTCAAGGTTTGGAGTTCAAGAGTTCATATTTCTCACTCAATTTCGTGGAGTTTCTTCAATCAAGATATGGTAGTCTTCATCCTTGGTTAAGTTCCATCGAAGGAGTCCCTTCAAAACTCTATTTCTTAAAGTTGAAATTCTCCAAAACCTAGGGTTTTCAATCTTTGGCATGGATTCACTTTCAAAACAATTTCAAAGTGTTTATTGTCTTATATTATGATCAATTTGATGAATTACTACTGTTTTCATGATGAATTACCTATGAATCCATGAATTCCCCGATTTTGTCAAATTGGATCTCAAAGTGTGGGTGATGATTGATGTGGGTGGATTGTGATCAAATTATGCATGTAGTAGTTAATCTAATTGAAATATGTGAATATCCATGTATAGAATAGTGATGCAAGATGTGAATCATGAATTGTGATCTAGGGTTCTTGAAGGGCTATGAATGAAAAACCTATACATGACTATGAGAATTTTGTATATGCTTTGTGATCTCAATGAAAGTAATTTGATCATGTCTAGAATGCAAATGTGTTATTATTGAAAGGTTATTCTCAATTTAACACTTATGAATGATGATGATATATGTGAAAGGTTATTCTCACATACACACACTCATGAATGAAGAATAAATGAAGTTTCTAAGATTATGTTAATGATGATGTGTTGATTGAAAGGCTATTCTCAACTGTACACTAATGAATGATAATGACATGTTGTGAAAGGACTTTTCTCACAATATGGGGATTCTTAGTTGAAAGGCTATTCTTACCTTTGAATCTATGAGTTATCTAATGAATGAATGTTGGGATTGAGATGAATACTCATACGTGAGTTGAGGTGGGGTATCTAGTAGCAATCTCTTATCCCATAATAATGAACGAAAGTAATGAATGTCAAGTATTCTGTGGGGAATAATGCTAAGCACCGAGTGGATGTTGATTGAGATGGATACTCATACGTGAGTTGAGACGGGGTATCTAGTAACAATCTCTTGAGATGGATGCCCATACGTGAGTTGAGGCGGGGTATCTAGTAGCAATCTCCTTATCTCATAACTATGTGCCCACATAGTTTAATAGCTAGCAGATCCACCTAAGATAAATGTTAACGGACCTACCTTAGGCAAGTAGGAATCCCTTATTTGGTGTGGGTAACATTGGGATTCCATGTTTTGCTCACATGGTCTATGTCGGTTAAGGCTTACCCCCACAAAGAATGATAATGAACTATGGCTCCTCAAGAATGCACTACTTAGTGTGGGTGGTAGTATGGGATGCCATCCATGCATTGCACAAGTAGGCTTTGAGAGTAGTCATGGTGTGTTCCTTTATGTTATAATGTGTTATGACCAAGGATATGAGTTAGGTACTATGGTTACTCAAGAAGTTCTATGAAGTGTGAGTGGTATTATGGGATGCCATTCATGCATTGCATGAGTAGGCTTTGAGAGGGCTATGGTGTGTTTCTCAATGTCATAATGTTAAGTGAAATGAATGAGCTTATGATGATGCTAATGAGAATGTTGATTTAATGTCTAATGAAATGAATATGCTTATAATGATGCTAATGAGAATGTTGACTTGAAGGCTTAATGTAATGATGATTGACTTGAAGGCTTAATGTAATGATGAATGCTTAACTTGGAAATGTTATTATGAGTTACTTTCCTTGTCATGACTTATGAAATGTGAATGTTCCTTCTCTATGATTATTGACTAAAGATGAGAATGAAGAATGGTAAGCATGTTATGGTGGCCTCAATGTGGTACTTAGTATGAATGATATTATGGGATTCTATTAATACATTCTACAAGTACAACTTAGGGTTACTTAAGGTGATGAGTCTAATGTGATGAAATGGCTTATATGTTGAATGTGATTGTATATTATGCCTTTTATACTAAAGTTCATGATGTTTCTCAAAATTGGCATATAGCATGCTTTCAGCCAAAATGTCCTTTTTAAGCATGATTTTTGCATGACTATCATACTTAGTACATTTTTGTGTGCTAACCCATATTTCTTCTATTGTTACTACAAAGTGTAGGTTCCGGCATTTGAGTTGATTCCTTCTAGTTCAAAGGGCTTGGATTGAGTTCTTCCAAAGCTTGTGGTATGTCCTCATGGATCCGAGGACAAGTGCTTTATTGATGTTTCATGTCTTTCATTGTACTAGATACTTTTAGACTTTCTATTGTAAGGGTCGTGACCCTACTTTTGATTCAAGATGTTTTTAGATGGCCAGGTGAGACAAGTAGACTTTCGATGTTTTAAATGATGTTTTTGATTGTATGGATTTAAAGAAAAGTTTTAAATTCCACACTATTTCATATGTCTTATGTTATGAATGCTATGAGGCTCTTCGGAGTCTTGTACGCCGTGTCACGTCCGGAGTGTAGGCTCAAGTCGTGACACCTACGGTCCGTGGGTCACCCTATGGCCCGTAGGTGGCCCCCGTTGGTGGCACCTACAACTTCTGAAAATCTACATTTTTCCCCTTTTTGAATCTGGGGTGTTACAAAGAGAGTCGGGATCAAATCCCACAATGAGTGATATAATTGTAAGGATTCAATTACGAATTTAAGATGCAGACCAATTCATTGTAGTAATTAGGACAAATGGGTGGATAATTCCACCAAATTTAATAAAAGGATTTTGATATCAATTATCATAATTCAACTTCCCACTTCCATGTAGGAATGTTAATATCTTGAGTCATCCCTCCCGGTTTCTAATTTTCTACCTTCACTTGTTGGCAATTAGGGCACTTAGCCACAAAATATGCTATATCCCTTTTCATGCCATTCCACCAAAAGAATTCCCGCAAATCACGATACATCTTAGAGGCACCTGGATGAATAGAATACCTGGAATTATGGGCTTCTGTAAGGATCTCCTGTCTCAACTCACCCACCTTAGGAACACATAAACGACCCTGGTAAAGAAGCACACAATCTCCCCCTTGGGAGAAAACCTCAACTTTCTACTGATGAACTGCACCCTTTAATTGAAGAAATATCAGATCATTGTCTTGTTTTTCCTTAACTTCTGCTACCAATGAAGATTCTGATCCATTCTGAACTATCACATCATCACCCGATATATTCATAAGGCAAACTCCTAAGCGAGCAAGCCAGTGAACATCTTTTGCTAATTCTTTTCTGTCTTTCTCAACATGTGCTACACTACCCATAGATAGTATGCTAAGGGCATCAACTACTACATTGGCCTTACCAGGATGGTAAAGCACATTAATATCATAGTCCTTGAGGAATTCAAGTCATCTCCTCTGGTGAAGATTTAACTCTTTCTAGGTGAACACATACTGAAAGTTTTCATGGTCTGTGAACACATCTGCGTGAACACCATACAAGTAATGTCTCCAAATCTTTAGGGAAAATACTACAGCCGCAAGCTCAAAGTCATGAGTTGGATAGTTCTTCTCATGCACCTTAAGCTGTATAGAAGCATAAGATATAACCTTACCTCGTTGCATCAACACACAACCTAGGCCGACTCTGGATGCATCATAGTAGATCATATACCCGTCTGAACCCTCTGGTAGAGTCAAAACAAAAGTTATAGTCAACCTAGTTTCAGTTCTGAGAAGCTCTTCTCACACTCATCTGACCATTGAAACTTAACCTTTTTCTGAGTCATCTTAGTCAATGGAGAAGCTATGGATGAAAATCCTTCCACAAACTTCTATAGTAACCGGCTAAACCCAAGAAACTTCTGATATTTGTTGGAGAGGTGGGTCTGGGCCATTGCTTTACTACCTCTATTTTCTGAGAATCCACTCAGATCCCTTCGTTGGACACTACATGCCCAAGGAAAGCAATTGATTGCAACCAAAACTCATATTTGCTAAACTTAACGAATAACTGGCGATCCTTGAGAGTTTGCAGGACAACCCTCAAATGAGTCGCATGTTCTTCCTCATTCCTAGAGTAAATGAGAATATCATCAATAAAGGCGATAACAAACAAGTCCAAACACTGATTGATCACCCTGTTCATTAAATCCATGAAAGTTGTAGGAGCATTGGTTAGTCCAAATGACATAACTACAAATTCATAATGACCATACCGAGTTCTGAAGGCTGTTTTTGGGATGTCACTATCTCTAACTCTGAGCTGATGATAACCGAATCTGAGGTCTATCTTCGAAAAATGACTAGCTCCCTGAAGTTGGTCAAACAAGTCATCAATCCTGGGGATAGGGTACTTATTCTTGATTGTGACTTTGTTCAATTGTCGATAGTCAATTCACATCCTGAGAGAACCATCTTTCTTTTTCACAAACAACACTTGAGTACCCCATGGGGAAATACTGGGTCAGATGAAGCCCTTATTTAGAAGGTCTTTCAACTACTCTTTCAATTCCTTAAGCTCAACTGGAGCCATTCTGTAAGGATGAATTAAAACAGGCTGGGTATCTGGAAGGAGATCAATTCATAGCATTTATGTACTCTGTCTTCACCAAGTCAAGTACCCCAAATAGGAACTTACTCATTTGTGCCCTGGGATTGGCAACCATATGTAGAGCATACCTGGAGAGCTGGGTAAACTTAAGTCCGTACTCTTTGACTGACATTGAACCTTGTCTTAAATTCATGAATTCCTGAGCCTTAGCCTCCTTCAACTCTCTTGGAAAGAACCTATTCAGAAAAGCCTCGGTAGAACACTCTCAAGTCACAGGAGATGCATTCTCACCCTTGTTTTCCTTACACTGCGTGAACCATATGTGAGCCACATCCTTTATCTGGTAGGATGCCAACTCTACCTTATCGTTTCCAGTCACTTACATCACTCCAAAGATTTTCTTGACCTCATCAATGAAGTTCTGGGGGTCTTCACCAACTTGCGACCCTAGAAACTCATGCAGATTCATCCTAACAAAATCAAGGACACTAGCTGCCACAGATCCACCACTAGTATTTGTAGGGGCTGGAACCTGTTGATTGTTCTGGTTGGCTACACTCTGAGCTAAAAGTTGGATCGCATTTTGAAACTTGGCATTTGAAACCTCATGGTCTGGGACTGGAGGAACTACGTTAGCGTCGCGGGCATTAGTATTCCTTGTGTAAGCTCTACGAGGAGGCATGATCTAAAATGCATAACGTCGATTTAGAAAGGAGATCATACCCACGCATGATAAGAATAACAAAAAGTGAAGTTTTTCCTAAGATACTTCGTAGCCTCCCCCTCATAAGTGTGGCTCGCTTCACACTCATGAAAGGGACTCTACTTAGTGCGGATTTTTAGACATCCTAGGACTCTTAAACCTAATGCTTTGATACCAAGTTTGTCACTCCCTGTGGCTACCCCCTTGACATAAACATGGGACCTAGGATCATAAGTGACCCCAAGATAACCCTGAGCTGGCATATCATATGCATATATACTTAAATAGTTACTGTGCGGAAGCTAAAAACATGAGATAAGCTAAATGATGGGGAATACCCAATCTAAGTTTGAATATATAAATACTGAAATAGAGTTTAAGATACTGAACTATAACACAAATACTAAAGTTGAATATGTTTATGTCTGAAATAAGCCTCTAACTGACTAGAGATGCTGGGACATGTCCCCAGCTAACTCTAGTAAAACTGAAACTAAAATGAAAGACTGAAATATAAAGAACATGTCTATCGTCCTCAGAGAATGAGGACTCACCAGTGATACTGCTAAATACGGATCGGGAATCGATCTACCCGTGATCTGAATGCTGAGGACCTGAACCTACATCACGAAAACATGTAGCGCAGAGTATACGTCAGTACTTGAAAGGTACTAAGCATGCAGGATAAGGATAAAGTTGAACAAGCATATAATTGAACAAAACATACTGAACAATAATATAATCTGAATATGATAAAGATACTGAGATATATTGAATATGAACTAAACTAAATGCAATGACCAAGTACATAACATGCTGAAGCTGAATACTGAAATATAACTGGAACCTGGTCAATGCACTAGAATCTGACTGTGGGATCTACTATTCACCGACATAAAACCACATGAGCTAAATGTGGAGTCCGATGTATACGCCACGTTGAGAGGACCCAATATACCTTGCCAACGGTATAGAGGCATGACTGGTGTGATCACTAAATATGGTGCCCACAGAGGGGACTTATAAACCTACGGGGGCACGTAGTTTTGAAACTATGAGGATGACTGACCCTAGTCCAAATCGGTGTTAAGACTACTCCCAACTGGAAATGTGTACAATACAACATAACTGAAATATACTGAATAGCTCAATATTCTGACATGCTAACTGAAAATGCAACATTAAATACAGATAATGAAACATTTGAGAACTAAGGCATATATATCTGTTTTTTTGTCCTAGCTAATGTAATTCATGAACTAAACGAATCTAAACAACTTGGGTTCTGAATTTCATGCAAGGAACTAAGCAACAATGTTACAACAAAATGAAAATCTGATTGGGAAAATTCTAACAACTAAATCACAACAATTTCTAACGTTCAAGAAACCCTAGGTCTAGATAATATGAAGGGAATCAAGAATCTGACAGAATTCTAGGGACCTAGTGGATGGAAGGAATCCACTAGTGAAATCCCACATACCTGGTGACGAATTCCATAGAGAAATCTTTCGATTTCGGGGTTGCGTTCTTGGGGAGGGTTTGGTCGACTGTTTCTTCTCCTTTTACTCTGGTTTGATCAAATTTTGGTGAATGATTCGCTTAGGGTAGGTTCTGATTTAGTTACTAGGCTTAAACTAACCAAAATGACGTAGTTTAAAGGTTAAACGCCGTAGTTTAGGTGTCCAACGAATAGGGGAAAAGACCAAACGACCCTGACCGACGGTCCATCCTGTCAGGGCGTCGATTGGCGTTTGGGACATGGACCTGAGGGCCACGATCCATGGACCTGGACCACGGCCCGTGGTCTGACCTACAGCCTGTGGGTCGTGCCTTGGCTGGATTTCCTGGGGTTCTGGGAGGGAGTTGCATGTGGGCAACCACGGACTCCACCTACGGTTCGTAGGTCACCCTACGGCCCGTAGGTGGCCCCCTTCGGTGGCACCTGTAACTGATGAATAACGTTTCAAGCACACCGCATCCAATTCTAGGTGTAAATGATTGTTAAGCAGTATCAAACCCAACAAATGAGTTGGGGTTGAATCCCATAGGGAGCGATATGTGTTCAAAGTTCAATTAAGAAGTATGAATGTTATCTAACTAGATATAGGAATATAAATTATCGAAAAAGACATGAAACAAGTCAAAAGGGGTGACATCAAATGTCAAATGGGGGGTTTTTGGTTTGCAATTATCAACTACAACGCAATCACAAACAATTTGAATTAACAATAAGGAGAAGAATTCTCGGGATTTGATCGATTATAGGCAAATTTCAATATATGAGTAATTGAAACTACTAGTAAATAGATAAATATCAGTGGCTAGGCTAGACTATAATTGAAATAGCTTTCTTTCGAACAACTATTCCACTTCAAGTGATTTCTCTCAAACATCAACAAACATAACAATTAAGAACAGCCCATAACCTTAATACATCTTCTCTCTCGAGCGAGATGAGTAGGATTGGGTTTAAGATTCACTCTCTCGAGCTGAACCCAAATCAACCCAATACCTACAAATCATTAATCAATAACCTTAGTTCTAAAACCTCTCTCGAGCAAGCCAAGAACACAATAATAGAACTACAGTTGCAACTACAATTCATAAATTAAACCTCAGCTAATGATTAAACCCACTTCAATAAAGCATTAAACTAGTAATTAACAATACCCATAAACTAATTCAACCCATAATCACATGATCACAGCCCAAGAATTGGGGTTTTAGCCAAACGTCATAAAAGAGTAAAAACGGTTACCAAATCGATTATCCATCAACTAGGTAAGAGTAATTAAGAATTTACAATGCTTCGATTTGCAGAAAATTCGTAACCCACTTGCAAAAATCTCCAAATTGATTCTCAAAAAGGCTATAAGTCTACTAAGGAACTCTCCCAAAACTCATAGAAAACTATTCTAGACTTACAATAAAATTAAAAGCTTCTTAATTTACAGTTCAAAATTCTATTTATAGTTACCAAATATTAGCCACAAAGTACCATTAGGCGAGGTAAGTCGGGTTCGCTGGACCACTTAGCGAACCGCCCATTGCTCTCTTATATCGCCTTTCTGCCTAGGCTCTTAGCATCCTCAAGTCCTGTAACTTTGGGCGATCTCTCTTGGCATCGCGGAACTGCTCGACGATTGGTCGACTGCCCCTTTTCTGTCGCCGACTTGGTTTCTTCCCTCAAGGCTGGCACACTGGAACTTTAGGCGGTTAAAGTAGCTACTCGGCGACATGCCAAGTGCTCTTTGCGATCCTCAGTATCGCCTTTCTTCATTTCTTTAGTTTGTTTTGTTCATTTTTTCCTGTTAGTGTCTTTGCTTTGCTCCTCAATCCATATACCTGAAAATCAAGGCTTTAACATCAGTTTATGGCACAAATTAAGAATTTGAGGACACTAAATCTATATAAACAAAGCCCCAAATGAGTCCAAATCTCAGACTCATCAACAGCCCCAGCTTAAGCTTTTGCTTGTCCTCAACTAAAACTTCAAGATCAGCAGTTCAAAAAGGATGTCTCAAAAAAGTGTTGCATAAGACTCAACATGAATGCACACAACAAGGTTCAATTTACTCATGCAATGATCAATTGTGCACTCAAAGATTCAAATTGTGACTCACCATTACCAAAGATACTCAAGTTCACAATACTTGCTTCAAATCCAAGTTCAAGCTCAACAAAGGTGCTCAAATACCCTCATAACAAAGATGATTCCATAGTCACACACAATTTCTCAACAATGTTAAAGTTCCGAAATCACATACAACTCTCACACTCACAAAGATGAGCACATGCATGACTTCACCCATAGGTTTGCCCTTATTTTCCAATCGACATTCGTTTCATCTCACTCAAGATCACAAAGGTCTTTTCACGGCTTGTAACAGGGTTGAGTGTCAAGGTATGGTCATATAGGCTTAGTGGCTCCTACCTTCATGAAGTGTGGTCTGAACATCACTTTTTCTCCTTTTCTTTAACATTTAAATAATGCTCATAATCCACGCCATTATTCAATTTCACATGAACTACCAGATACCCCATTCTTTGCAATTTCCACCAATTTAATTCACAACTTTTTTTCATTCTTTTCTGTGCTTCTTTTCTTTCTTTTTTTTTTACATGGAGGGGTTCTATCTTTTTCAAAACCATTACTCAAAGGGGGATTTCTCACACTTCTTGATTTTCCTTCTCTTTTCACCACACCCCCAACTTAGGCTTTTGGCCTAAGTTAGGTATTCACACAAACCACACTTCATGAAAGTTATGGGTAAATGGGTAAAGAGGGATTACAATTGTTCAAGTTTCTTCCAAGGAAAGGATAACGCTCAATAGGGTTCAAGCAAGGTTCACACATCTCACTAGGTTGGCCACAAAAGAGGTGTATTATCAAATTATTTCACTCTTCAAAATCTTTGCCTAAGATCATTTCAAGTTTTTGCATCACTTAGTCAACCGGACCAACGGGGCAAATTCTAGGTGTTATCATACAATTGTTCAAAGTAATCTCATCACACAAGGCATTGGCACCAATATCAAACAATACTCAACACTTTTTAGCTAGTGTGCAATGTTCATCACAAGAGACTCATTCGATAACCGGCTAGTCACAACGAGATGCTAAAAGTTCACACATTGTCTATGCAACTTCATTGGCCTCATCGTAGCCACACATTCATTTCATTCAATTAAGAGCACTATTCAAGTCATCGTTATTGATCATAACAGACACTCAAATTTGCACAACCATAGACACAATCACACACAAAAGAGGTGGCTAAATTTTAAAATAAGGAACAAAACCATTTTCACTCAACACAAGGGCCACAAGCTAAAATAGCCACAATATCAAGATCAAAACACACATATATAGATCAACAAAGCCCAATTTTCACAAACAAAATAGAATCACAAGAGGTAGGTATGGAAATACCTCACCCCACCCATAAAAGAAAAGCAGTTGTCCTCAAATGCAACTAAATTAAAGATAATCAATAAAAACAACAGAGAGGGAGGTAAAATGATCTTGTCTACGCAGTCGCTCTATCTTTCGGGGCATTAATGTCTGGGGTAACACTGAGAATGGGCATCAGTGTCCGGTGTAACATTAGTTGTGGCTCCACTAGACCCAGTCATAGTAGTGTCTCTCAAAGAAGCCTGTTGGGCAGTCTCGAACATAGCACCCTCTAAATTGGCCAGATCCTCATATAAAACTGCATCTCGCTCCTCAAGCTGCTCCTCATCGGTCTCGGCCTCAGACTCAGCAGCAACATCCTCCTCTTTAATATCATCTCCGGTGGTAGCTAGAGGTACATCAGCACTCGGATCATCTGGGATTTCCATTGTCCCAAATAGCAAAATAAAGTATGTGGACTTCAGATGGTCCACATCCTTCCTAAGCTCAGAAACCTCAACTTTCAAAGTCGTAACCTCAGTAGTCACACCATGTCTTCTCTTGAAAATCACTACTCTCGCTTTAAGAGCATCAATGGAAGCTTGGAAAGGTGTTAGTGCAGCAGTGATAACTTTCTCAATCATCCAGGGCGCATCGGCCTCAAGCCGGGAAGCCCGCACATCTGTAGAATGGGCTAGGTGCCCCATCTTGAGGAGCATAGCCTGAGTGATCGGAGTCCTTGAAGCGGTGGAACTAGCAGCTTTAGGGGGATGAGAAGGAGTGGAAGTAGTTGTACCTGAAGGCCCGGAGTAGGCAAGGCTACCTATGCAGGTAAAGAATCAATATCAACCTCCGGGGATGTATCCACCGGAGCTGCTCTATTCCTATCCGCCTTGTCCCTCATGTACTCAGCCTCTATGAGTCGGATGTCGGTGGAGGATGTGGGTGTAACCTCAACATCCCTCTTCTCGTCACGAGGAACTCTAACCCGACGACATGACTCAGTAATGAGTACGGGAAATGGAAGGGACGTCTAGCGCTACTTGGCCCTTACGGCCATTTTCTACTCTATAATCAGTCCCAAGTTCAAACTCTTCCTGGCAATAAGAGATCCTAGACAGGCCACTTTTGGGTGGCGGAGAATGGACTCGTTCTGTTACGGCATGATAGAGCTGCTGATGAACCCAAACTAGTATCGATCTGCTATGTTCAGATCCTTCTTCTCGATAGGTGCTCTGGCCTCAATACACCTCGGGGTGTTGTTCGAAATGAAGGGAGTTAACCATCCCTTCAAGTTATCCAGAGTTTATGAATAATCATCCTCTGGTACTCGTGCTCAACACCTACAGCCCTATCAAACACGATATTGATGTCATCGTTAATGCATCTCACCATCCTCCCTCAGACCATCACAGACTCTACCTGTCTGAAGGCACTAACCTTCTTCTTTATTTTTGGTACTAGGTCACTATAAGTTGTATAAAATTCCCAGACCTATGTAGGATAGTATGGGCCACAGGGCCTGGTGAAGATCTCAAACCTGTGGAACCGGAGAGTGTCCCACACATTTATATGTCCACTACTCGATCCGTGGACAACCTCTTCTCCTCTAGAATGGTCCTCAATCCCTCGACTTTTAACCGGTTGAGTAACCGGGGAAGAGGACCCTGAATTGGTGGTGCTGGAACCACCATCAGTGCCGGAGCTGGCACTGAATCTGCAGCAGGAGGGGTCGACTCTGGAATCCTAGACGGCTGTTGACGAGCTTTTGCACGAATCTCTACTCGTCGGGTCTATATTAATTGATTATCCGCAGGCTCAGAGAATGAAGCCTGAGAATCTAAGGATTCCCCATCAGTTCCGGAGTTGTGCTTCGGTCTGTCACTTACGGGCGCCTATCCCTTGCCTTTGCCTCCCTTCGGAGGTGTTTTCTTGCTCGTTGTGGTTGAAGTAGCTGCTCCCTCATTTATAACAATGCCCCGTGCCCTTTTGCGAGGCGGCATGCCACTATCGTACAAATTGGTCCTAGCCATTTCTGTAAAACAAATCAAAAAATGTTAGAAATTGTTCAAGAAAATTGCAGAAATCAAATTGCAGAAAGACTTGCCAAACCAGTCGCCGAGTCGCTTAAGTGAGCCAGATCGGGCTCGCCGAAGGGATCAGCTCAAATTTTTTCAAAAATTAAGGCATGTCGGCGATGTTTAGGTCCCTTTGGTGAATCGCCGACACCAATCGGTGATCTTGGAGTAGCCCGTTGAATATTACAGGGTATTTTATGGGTAAGGGGCATAGAAAGGGTGATCAAAGAAACCTTTCGGTGAGTCGCCGAGTGAACTTGGCGAGCTCAGGCTTACCATTGAAAGTTACAGACTCGATTCAGCCAAATCATGAAATTAAGGGTGATCAAAGGGGGACATTTGCGAACCACCGAACCATTCGGCGAGCTCGACGCAGCTCGCCAAATGGCCCAACGTGCCAATTTTCAACCCCATTTCCCAAAATCAAACCCGCAACCCCCAAAATCAAAATCAAACGCAAACACTATGCAATTAGACTTAGACCCATACGACCCATGCCTTCGGGGTACCCAGACTTCCCCCGATTTGGCCTAAATGTGCCATTTGACGAATTTCGCCCTTAGAAATAACGTCAAACGCTCCATCATCGGGAAAATTATGTTATTTGGCACAACTTGAGGTTACTTAGACTTCACCTAACTAGACCCAATGCAATACAAACGCCACCCAACAATTTAGAACCAAATTAATCTCACAAAACACGAGAAATCATCGATTTAAGCATTTAGGTACAAATTTGAACACAATATAGGCAATCCAACACATACAAACTCCAATTAAACAATTACCCACACATAATAATACACAATTATTGATTGCATTTGAGTTTAACCGCTAAACTAAAGTATGAGGTTCGGTAAACCAACTTGTATGCCAAATTGAGAATATTGAAAAGCTAGGTGGCAAAATATTCCAAATCCGAGCACGAGATCCCACAAAAAAAGTGAATAAAATAGAAAAAATAAAGATTATCTAAAGTTCGGGTGAAAGTGTACGAGGTTAGAAATGAGAGAATATGAAAGATTTAGAAATTTTAAACCGTTTGGCCTTTTAAAACATTTCAGTTCGCGGCCCTTTCGGCGGAGTAAGTCGCATATGCCAAACCACTCGGCGATGCACCGAGTAGTTATTTTCCTCGCCGAGTTTTACAGGACCTTCATTCATCTTGGGGGTCCAAATGGCAGACTAAATCGGGCTCACCGACTTGTTCGCTGAGTCGTCGATTGAGAAATTAGCCTATCGAGTTTTATAGACTTCCACCTCAGGTTTAGTGGGTCCAACGGCGGTCCAAGTCAGGCTCGCTGACCTCTTCAGCGTGACGCCGACTGGACTTTTGGCTTTCCAAACTACTTCTTTCCCAACACACTTCACCTTTCAACCTGCACAATCAACAGCCGTTATTCAAAAATAAAAAATCAAAGCATTAAAAACTTGGGTTGCCTCCCAAGAAGCACCTTAGTTAACGTCGTAACACGACGAGGATACTAAATAAAGCTTCATTTTTGGGGTTTGCCATTGTGTCATTAGGCAACCCCCATTGTTGTCTTGGATTCAAATGTGAAGAAATTTGACCCATTTGGGTCTCCAGCTGCTTAATAGAGACTGAGCAAGAGGTCACCGTATGATTGAGAGTTGAGACATCCTCTTTCATCTCTTTCAACACTTTGTCAGACCCTTCAACTTTGTTGAGAATGCGTGACAACATATCTTTTATCCGGCTACCTTCAGAGTCCTTGGGCATTTGACGCTCATGGGGAAGAATATACCTATCTTTCCCCCCCCCCCTCTCTTTCCTTCCGAGTGGCGTTACAATCACATTAATTCTCTTTCACAGTCTCTCCAACTCTCATCTCTATTTCATTCTTGATTTCCACCCAGTCTTGGGTAGTTAGCATGATAATCTCCTCCTTGATTGGCTAGGAAGTTTACTTCCTCATTGTACAACGCTTCAAATCTTGTTTCATCGGGGTCTACTCCACCAACACCCACAACATTAACACTCCTTGCACCAACACCCATGACATTTTTGGCCAAGATATCCAGCTAGGTCATTATTTTGACCATGTTTTGGTTTCTCTCTTGATCCTTTTCGATCTACTATTTTATCATTTTATAAGTAAGAGGAGAGACTTGGTCTTCGCGAGTGTACCATGCCCTGTTGATTTTGGTCATGCAATCAAGGAGTTGGGACGCTATTGCATAGGGCTCTTGCATTATACCACCCGGAGAAAGTTGATCAGCCATTTCTTTGTTTACCAAATCAAGGCTTCTATAGAAATATTGCAGCAACACATTAACTGGAAGTCCATGAGTTGGGCACTGAAGCACCAGCTTCTTAAATCTCAGCCATGTCTCATGGATTGGCTCACCTTCCAAGCGTTTGAAACCTTGGATACCATCCCTTAGAGTCATCATCTTCGATGGGGGGAAAGAATCTCACTTGAAATGTTGTGGTTAGCTCATCCCATGAGGTGATAGAGTCCCTTGGTAACTCAGCCAATCAAAAAGAACGGAAACAACCTGAGATGGACCGATTCTTGTGATATGTTCTTAAATGAGAACGACCCACAAACATCCACGAAGTTCCTGATATGCTCATTGGGATTCTCATAAGCCATCCCCCCAAACAATCCTTTCAATTGTAGGAGTTGAAGCATTGTGCTTGTGATGTGAAAAACGGTGTTTCCTTCAGCTGGAGGTACATGAATGGCACCAACACCACCCACTTGGTTTGGGTCATTGACATCATTGAGATTCCCAATGTCATCTTGGTGGCCCACTTGGCTACCATTACTTCCATTAACGCTCATCTCCTCCTCTGTTTAACACAATCAACATTAAACCTAAAACTAAAATAAGTAGATTCAACTATAACTACAAAGATCACAATTCAACTTCAATAAAAGAATTTTACACAACACCACTCCCCGGCAGTGGCGCTACTTTGATGAATAACGTTTCAAGCACACCTCATCCAATTCTAGGTGTAAATGATCATTAAGCAGTATAAAACCCAACAAATGAGTTGGGGTCGAATCCCACAGGGAGTGGTACGTGTTCAAAGATCAATTAAGAAGTATGAATGTGATCTAACTAGATATAGGAAAAGATATTATCAAAAAATACATTAAACAAGTCAAAAGGGGTGACATCAAATGTCAGATGGGGGTTTTTGGTGTGCAATTATCAACTACAACGCAGTCACAAATAATTTGAAATAACAATAAAGAGAAGAATTCTCGGTATGTGATCGATTATAGGAAATTTTTGATATATAGGTAATTAAAACTACTAGTAAATAGCTAAATATCAGTGGGTAGGCTAGACTATAATTGAAACAGCTTTCTCTCGAACAACTATTCCGCTTTAAGTGATTTCTCTCGAACATCAACAAGCATAGCAATTAAGAACATCCCATAACCTTGATACATTTTCTCTCTCGAGCAAGATGAGTAGGATTGGGTTTAGGATTCACTCTCTTGAGATGAACCCAAATCAACCCAATACCTACAACTCATTAATCAATAACCTAAGTTCTAAAACCTCTCTCTCTCGCAAGCCAAGAACACAAAAATGAAACTGCATTAGCAACTACAATTCATAAATTAAACATCAACTAATGATTAAACCCACTTCAATATAACATTTAAACTAGTAATTAACAATACCCATAACCTAATTCAACCCATAATCACATGATCACAACCCAAGAATTGGGGTTTTAGCCAAACATCATCGATTAGCCATCAACTAGGTAAGAGTAATTAAGCCTTTAAAATGCTTCGATTTGTAGAAAATTTGAAACCCACTTGAAAAATCTCCACATTGAGTCTCAAAAAGCCTTCAAGTCTACTAAAGAACTCTCCCAAAACTCAGAGAAAAATGTTCTAGACTTACAACAAAATTAAAAGCTTCTTAATTTACAGTTCAAAATTCTACTTATAGTCACCGAAAATTAGCCACGAAGGGCCATTAGGCGAGGTAAGTTGGGTTCGCCGAACCACTCGGCGAGCCGCCCATTGCTCTCTTATATCGCCTTTCTGCCTTGGCTCTCAGCATCCTCAAGTCCTGTAACTTTGGGCGATCTCTCTTGGCATCGCGGAACTGCTCAGCGATTCACCGACTTCCCCTTTTCTATTGCCGACTTGGTTTCTTCCCTCAGGGGTGGCACACTGGAGCTTTAGGTGGTTAAAGTAGCCACTTGGCGACACACCAAGTGCTCTTGGCGATCCTCACGCTCGTCTTTCTTCACTTTTTTAGTTTGTTTTGTTCCTTTTTGTCCATTAGTGTCCTTGCTTTGCTCTTCAATCCATATACCTGAAAATACAGGCTTTAACATCAGTTTATGGAACAAATTAAGAATTTGAGGACACTAAATCTATATAAACAAAGCCCCAAATGAGTCCAAATCTCAGACTCATCAGCAACTTCTGAAAATCTGCATTTTTTCCCTTTCTGAATCTGGGTGTTACAAAGAGAGTCGAGATCAAATCCCACAATGAGTGATATAATTGTAAGAATTAAATTAGGAATTTAAGATGCAGACCAATTCATTGTAGCATTAAGACAAATGGGTGGATAATTCCACCAAATTTAATAAAAGGATTTTGGTACCAATTATCATAATTCAACTAAAAATAGGGGTTTAAACAAGTATGAGACGATCTAGGGTGTGGGAGTTGGTATCAACATCTAATAGGGGTACAAGTGCTTGCTCAATAATGCTAAATAATCATGAATAGGTTGGGTAAGCATCAACGACATAAATTTTCTTTCGGTCTCAATGCATCAAATCATAGAATCTCCTTTCAGTCTCATCTATGTAAAAATATAAATAAACCTAATATCTTACTAAAAAATATCTTTCGAGTAGATTAGACAATTAGAATTTAAATCACAATTTCTCTTTTGAGCAAACTACATCAATTAAATCCAATTTGCAAGCATTAAGCTATCTACCACTTCAATTAATCTCTTTCGAGCATCAATCGAAGAACTAAGCTATGATTTAGTTTGTAATCTTATTCTATGAATTAACCCATCGTAAATAGCTCAAATCCATGAATAAAAAATAGGAAAACAGAGCATGCCACTAGACCCACTAAATTATGTCAACACTCAACTCTATAATTACACCCCTAGAATTTGTGATTTTAGCCAATCATCATAAAAGAGAAAGAAATTATTAATTATGTTTTTAGCAATTAAGGAGTTGATAATCAACAATAATCTTCAATATCCACTTTGAATTAAACTCTCAATTGTCGATTATAAGATTGTTCAAAATCCCAAAACTAAGAAGAAAGTAGAAAAAAGTTTATTTATCTATATGAAAAAGTTAGAATAGGTAAAAATTAAAAGGTGATAAAAAGATTCATTTTCTCTCTCCTTTAAGCTATTTATAATTTTTTCAACAATTGGTCTAAAATTCCATGCGCGATCTTTTCGGCGACGTTAGTCGAACTCACCTTCATGATGTTGGGATATATACTATTAACCATGTGTTTAAATATAGTATTTATAATAGAATAATTATTTGTTCATTTTTAATAGATCATTTATTCATGTATGGTGTCTGTTTACTTATATAGTATATGATTTAGTGTATAGAGTTTAGCTTATACACAGAGTATTAAATCATCGGTTCTTATAAGTATAAAGTTTTTCGTTCACAATCTAAAATGGGAATTGTACATGACATCGGTACGATTGTAGCATAAGATTATATGTAATTTATCTTGATTATGGGAATGCTATAGTTTCAACTTTTTGTGCTAGTTCATTTTGTATGTATTGAACGGGACCGAGTACAGATAGTTGTTTTAGACTGACTGACAAAACCATATTCTCTAAACTATTAAATGTACTTATATTCTTAATCTTGATATAACTATTATGATCTGTATATGTTAATTATCGTTTTGATTTATCAAAAGGTGAGATTCTAAGATGGGTCAATATGCCTGGTAGATTGGATGATAATAATATATATTGGTGAAATAATAAGTTAGTTGAAGGAATCCATATCTCGATATAGAGATTGATGATATGTCTTTTTGAGAAGCTTATAAATTTTCATCGTGTCAAACCTTGCAAGTGGATTTATGAATCCGACACATGAAATAAGTAAAGCAATGCTCTAAAGGAAATTGATCATTGAATTAAATTCGCCAGTAATTTAATTTATTGATTAATATCTGTAATCTTAACATGGAGAATTACATATGCGTTTAATGGGGAATTTTGAAATATAAATAGAGGAGTGCAATTACAAATTTCTAATGGAATGATTTGTAATTTATTATGGTAAGAATAATTCCAACTAATTATTTGGAATTATATCCATAATAGGAAGCCTCAGTAATTAATTATGTGGTCCCTACCGTGCCCATATTTAACTAGAACCCAGAATCTATTCTAAAGGGAAAAGGAAGAAGTATGTGTCTTTCTCTATTCTAAGGCAAGGGAGAAGTATATCACTTTTTCTATTCTAAGGAAAGGGAGAAGGACATGACTTTTTCTATTATAAGGAAAGGGAGATGTACATGTCTTTTTCTATTCTAAGGAAAGACATGGTATTCCTTCTCCTCCTTGGACTAGGAAGAAATCTCTATAAATAGGGATTCTTCTAACGCTTGAAAGGAAGAAGTTTTCTATAAAACACTTGCCCACCCAGGTATTAAGAGAGTTCGGAAGTGAACTTGGGATCACTGTAGATAACCGCAGAACTGTGGTCCAATTTGTTGACTAGCTTGTGGATTTACTTAAAGGTTCTATCTTGTCGACTAGCTTGTAGATTCACTTGAAGGTATCTGCTCACGCTTCAAGAGGTAATTCTTGAATTAAATTTGAGAAAAATTTATATGATCTAACATGATTGTACTTGTTCTAGCATAAACAATGTGTTGTCTATTATTCACGTAAGTTGTATGATTCTGGTATGCTTCTGTTGTGCATATAGTTTTCCTACACATGATTCAGTGAATCATCGTTTGTTCTTTAACTCGCCCTTCCTTGGCTTCAGGCTTCAAGTGTTTGAACCTCATTTAGAACAATCGAGTCATCCTTTAATGTTTGGCACATGACCAATTACCACCTTATTCGCCCATTTAACCCTTATTTTAACTCAGAAGTGTGTCACCTTCGACGATGGAACTGCTAGATCGCCCAACTATTTCAGCGACTCACCATTTGAACTTTGCTTCGCCGACCTACCTCAAATATTTTATAAAGTGAACACTTTCACTTTAGTCGAGTCCAACCTATTGGGCGATCCTCCCTTTGTGTTAGGCAATCCTCAGCTGGGATCTTACACTCTTTTCAAAAAAATTTGTCTTTTTTCATTGATTATTCCTTGCCTTGTCCTTTAACCTTTATAGCTGTAAAATATCAAATTATCATCAGATAAGAACATAAATAGGCATTGAGGACAATGAACTAAAAAGGCCTCAAATGAGTGAAAAACAAATGGATTTTACAAATATTGAAGACTATTAGAGGTGTGTGCAATGCGATGGAGTTTCAACACAATAAGTGATAATTAATCAATTCCAAATTGGTTATCACATAGATAGAGTTTGTTCTAGGCTACATTCGATGTTCTCTTGAACTATCAAACGTATATCCATTGAATTCTCTTGAAATCTAAGACCCTTAAAAATAAAACACCAAACATTGCTTGAGTGGGTAGACTATTCCTAACTCATATCCTTAAATGAGTAATTAGTTAGATAAGATTATATCTAACTCTAATTCAATGACTAATTTCATCAAGTCCTCACTAATGAGTCTTAACCAACTCCATTTTTCTTTGTCAAGTCAAAATAATGTTAGAGAGCTCAACCAATGTTTGCACCCACTAATTTTTAAATTAGAACTTCATGACAACATTAGATCCATGCTTAACAATCAATTTAAGAACTAATTAATCAACACCCATTGGGCATTACCTCCACATACTAAAAGTACAAAATTTACCTAAGTCTAGACCTTATTCCTCGTGGGATCGACCCTAACCTCTGTTAGGTTCTTTATTTGACAATGACCGCTTATATTTTTTTAGGGAAGTGTAGTTAGGGTGTATTAGTTAGGTATTGATTTAATTTAGTGGGTTTTGTGTCTTGCTCTATTTTACTATTGTACATTCATGGATTTGAGTTATTTAGCATGGGGTTAATTTTTTTTGTTACGGTTGCAAACTTAATCCTAATTTAGATCTTCGGTTGATATTTGAAAGAGATGAATTGAAGTGGGTAAATAAATTAATTCTTGCAATTTAGATTTGATTGTTGTAGTTTGATTAAAAGAGAAACAGTGGTTCAATTCTAATTGTCAAATCTACTTGAAAGAGAGATTTTAGTAAGGTATTCGGTTGATTTGTGTTTTATATAGATGAGACTGAAAGGAGATTCTATGATATGATGCTTGGAGATCGAAAGAAGATTAGTGTCATTAATTATTACCCAACATATCTAAGTTTGTCCAACATTATTGAGCAAGCACTTGTACCCCTATTTGACATCAATACCAATCCCCACATCCCTAGATCATCTTTTACTTTTTTAAATCCATATTGTTAGTTGAATAGCGATAATTGATTGCAAAATCCTTTCAGTAAATTTGGTGGAATCATCCACCCATTTGTCCTAATTTCTACGGTAAATCGGTTTACACTTTTAATTTCCTAATTGAATTATTTACATTATTTCACTCCTTGTGGGATTTGACCCTGACTCTCTTGTTGGGTATTTTTATTGCTAACGAATGCTTACTCTTTTAAATAGTTTTTAAGAGTAATTTGAGCATTATCAAAAATGGTGTTGTTGTGGTGGAGTGAAAGCTAAAAATTCAATTTGTGAAGTTAGTTTTTGAACTTGTTTGTTTGTAGTAGTTTGTTGTTTGGTGTTATTGTTGTGCCATATTCGCATGTGGAATTATGAGAGAAGATTGAAGTGACGACGCTAGTCACTATGAGCTAAATGATAACATACGAGATATGAACGACATGTATGTTAACATTGTTGAAAGTACGGGAGCAATCCGCTGGGAGAGCCATATTTCATGTAATCAAAAATATGTTGTAATTGCTCCAAACGAGTTGAATGTTTGGAGGTCTTGGTCATGAAGACCCCATGAAAATCTCTAGAATTTTGTAAATGTGTGTGGACTTTTCACCTATTAGAACATCACTCCATACGTTTGAGGAGGCTATCCCCTTTCGCTTTAACGGGGAAAGCAACTAGGTGGCTGGCTGAACTACCAAATGATTCAATGACTTCGTGGGAGGA
>JAJOOR010012220.1:0-16015 GCA_036250505.1 Solanum acaule
CATACAACACATTCTGAAGTTCTTCCCCTTCTAAAATCTTCACAACTCCAATACTCTTGATGTCACACCTCTTCCCTGTTGGAACTTGAACTCCAACACTATTAAATGTTCTTTTATTGGCAATTAATAACTCCTCATTAGGTGTAATATGATGTGTAGCTCCACTATCAATTATCCACTCATAAACTGTGTCTGTTTTGAAATCTAAAGAATTCATACCTGACATGTTAGCAACACATCCTGATATTCCTGCTCGATCCATTTTGTTTCCCAAATCCTCATATTGAGATGATGACCCCTGATTTTCAGTAAGCTTTCCTCTGTTGGTGAGATCATCAGTATTCTTACTTAAGTGTGCATTTGGCTTGAAATCTGGCTTAAAACCATCAAGTCCTCTTCTCTTGCTTTGAAAATCTGGTGGATACCCTACCAACCTATAACAATCACCCTTGAAATGGCCTTTGAAACCACAATGATCGCAAATTGTTCCTGGTGGCACAAACTTCTTTGGCTTTGATCTATATCCTTGAGTTTTCCCTGCTAAAAGTGTTAACGGATCCCTGCTTTTATCTAAAACACCTAGGACTCTTTGACTTTCTTCTTGTGCTGCAACTGCATATGCTTCATTTACTGTCACTACAGGCTTCCTAGCTAGAATGCTACTCCGGATATGTCCAAAACTCTCATTCAATCCCATTAAGAATTGCAACAATTTCTGAAATCTTAAATGCTCCATATAAGAAGCTGAATCCGCACATGTACAACCAGGTGATGGAATCATTACTTCTAATTTAGCCCATAAATCTCTCAATTTCGAGTAGTAGGAGGTCACAAAATCAGTACCTTGTTTGAGAGCTGCAATTTCTGACCACAAATGATAAATTCTAGTGAGATCTGATCTATCAAATCTCTCCTGAAAATCTTTCCAAACTCTATTAGCATTTGAAGCGTATATAATCCCTGGCAGTAATTCACTCGTAACTGTGCTTGCAATCCATAACAGTACTATTGCATTGCACTTCTCCCATTGCTCCTCTAATCCTCCTTTATAAGTCGTCTTCACACAAGATCCATCAATGAATCCAAGTTTCCCTTTTCCTCTAAGAGCCAATTTCATCGATCGGCTCCATAAAGCGTAATTTTCTGGCCCTGTTAATTTGATTGGAACCAGAACTACTCCAGGTGCATCTGAAGCTTGGAGATAAAGCGAGTGATTGTGATTTAGAGTTGTAATTTCATTTGTTCCCATTGCTGTACTTAGATCTGTAACTTCATTAGTCCCCATTGATGCTTGTTTCAGGAGCTTCTTCTACAGCTTCTCAACACCTCTGGGTTCTTCTCTTCTACGCAGATCAATCCCTTATGATCACTGCTCTGATACCATGTTAACTTTCATCAATCACAGATGATGAACAGTTGAATTGAGAGCATTTTGAACGAAGGAGAGAAAAGAATTTTATTTCATATATCAACAATGACAATTGAATGTCTATTTATACAAGATGCCTTAGCTGGCTTTCTGCAGTGTAGTTAGTTACAACAGATTTTAATAACTAACTAACTGACTATTCAATTAATGAGCTAACTAACCGACTTAATGACTTCTTAAGACTTAATATAAATTTACAAGTCAATTCAGCTCATTCATAACAAATGCAAACAATAAACATAATATAATAAGAAACTTCATTAAACATTCATAAACACTAAAAATAATTTAAAGACTTATAGAGTCTTTCAAAATTAGTTACAAAAAATCTAAAATGTTCACTTAAGGAATGCTAAGGGGTGGACTCTATGTATTCGTCTTCTTCATCACTCTCGGTGTCCTTGGTAGGGAGGACCCTCTTGAATAATGGGACGCACTAGGTCGACGATCGAAGTTGAGCACTTGTTCTTTGATTTTCTCGACGGTTTTGTTCATGCTTTCTTGTTCAACAACTCTTTTTGCCACGGATGCTACCAATGCATGTGTAAGTTGTGTGATTTGTGCCACATATCAGCTATCTGAACACCATTAAGTGACTAGGCTTGACGTGACGATCCAATACCTTCTAGACCTGATTGGAGTCGTCATACATCATTCCAAGAACCCATCCCATTGATTCTACCCTGATGTGTCTCCCTACCACTTTCTCCTTCCACGTTTCACTGGATTCTTCAGGAGTGAGCTGACCGAATCATCCATCTCAAGCAATTGTCGCTCATACTCTCTCTACATATTAAAAATAAAAGTTAGCATAAAAATATATACATAATATACATTTAACTAATTTATATCTAAAGTTCAAGGGTAGTTCTTAAAGACCACAATTCATCAAGAGTTCTAAAGTTCACAACCTAAGTTCATAAATTCTACCGTTCAAGATTTCTAAAGTTTACAACCTATGTTCATAAATTCTATAATAATTCAAAATTTCTAGAGTTTAAGCTTAATTAGTTCATAAAGACTACAATTCATCAAGATTTCTAAAGTCCAAGCTTTAGTTCATATAAAGACTACAATTCAATAAGATTTCTAAAGTTCACAACCTAAGTTCAAAAATCATACAATTCAATTTTTCTTAAGTTCAAGTTCAAAATAATTAGTTCTAATCAAAGTTCTAAAGTTCATTTATTTATTTTTTTACAAAAAAATTTACAATTCTTATGATTTTTCCAAGTTCAAGTATTATAATTCCAAAATCATATAAGAGAACCTTAAACCCGCCTACGTGACGCTACCACAAACCAGAATTCCCTTTTAATTTATTTATTTTCAAAACTAGCCTTTCCTTTTCATGAAAAGTTGCGACTTTTATAAAAAGTTGTGACTTTAATGAAGAGTTGCGACTTTTATGAAAAGTTGTGACTCTTATGAAAAGTTGTAACTTTAATAAAAAGTTGCGACTTTAACGAAGAGTTGCGATTTTTATGAAAAGTTGTGACTTTTATGAAAGGTTGTGACCTTTCCGAAGGATTGCAACTTTTCCAAATAGTTGTAACCAACATTTGTTCACACTACCATTTGTTGTCTATAGATAGAGGGATTTCTTCTCATTTTAAAACAACAAAAATTCTGAACCTTCACAATTAAATATTTGTCGAGTGACTCACTGACACCATTGCTTATGTTACAGATCCTGGTATGTATTTTTACAGTCATTAATTTATGCTTATGTTATTAAGGATAAATGATAAGATGTAATAATTGTCATTTTCCTTTACATTATTAATGTTTGTTACTACGTAATCTTGTATGTAAGATAATATAGTGTTTTAATTTTAATGACTGATAGATTTTAAGTATTATTTTATAAATTTCGTAATAATAAATTCCCTCGCGCGCGAAGTGTGGGTAATTTTACTAGTTCAAGTATATTTCTAAAGTTGCAAGTTCATGATATTCAAGTTTGAAGTTCTAAGTTCTAATTACAAGTTCTAACTTCTATGTTCATATGACATTCAAGTTGAATTTTTCTAAGTTCAAGTACAAAGTTTTCAAAATACAAGTATAATTAAAGTTTCAAAATCCTAAAATTCAAGTATCTAAAGTTCAAGTCCACGACATTGAAGTTTTAAGTTCTAATAATTAGTTGTAAAGTTCAAAAATTATACAAACAATAATTTTTCTAAGTTCAACTTCAAAAAATCTAAAATTCAAGTTTGTGACATTGAATATCTGATTTCGCATTAGTTCTAAGTACTAATTAGTTCTACACTTTGAAAATCACGCAATCCACTATTTTTTCTAAGTTCAAGTTCAAATATCATAAATTCAAGTTGGGATAAGGCACAAGTACCCCCTAGACTAGGACCGAAATTCCAGAGAAACACCTAAACTTAACTAGAGTGTATTACCCTCCCCCTCCCCCTGAACTCATTTTTTTTCGTATTTTTGTGCACCTTTTGTACTGATGTGACACCTTTAACCACCCAAGTTGGCTGTGTTTGTACACACCTGCCACTCTGTAAATGTTTTTCTTTATCATGTATTTATGTTAAGTTAATACACATTTTTTCCTTGTATCTAATTTTTTTCTTACATTTTTTTTTCTTTCTTTTATTTTTCTATTGATCTTATTTAGTCCTTTTATTTTCTTTGTCTTTCTTTTGATTTGATTTCAAATGTCTTGTATTTAAAATAAGTTAATATCAAACATATATCAAACCAAGTGAAGAAAATCAAATAAAACATAAATAAATTAAAATTTTAAAATTAAAGTGAAAAGATAAGAAATTAATAATAAATTATTAAAAGTAATAGATAAGAAATTGATGAAAGAAAAAACATTAAATTTAATTATATCAATATTTAATATTTTCTTCGATTTACTTGTTAATAAATAATATATAATAATAAAAAATGAGTTGATATAATTAAATTTCAACATAAAAAATTAATGGACGGAGACACTAGAAAAATTAGTCTATAATCTCGACTATTGCGTTGTCGCTTCTGTTTGATAGTAGAAAAACTAATCCATCTCTAATCATACACGTACTAATCATATTTAGTAAAGAACTTGAAATTTTGAAAATCATATTTAATAAATTAATATTCTAAAAAATAATAAAACTTTTTATTAAAATTAAAAAGATTTATAAGAACTTAGAAATTAGGAAAAGTGCTGTACTGTACTCTTAATATCACCTCACAAAATAATAATAAGATCTTATTAATTAAAAAGGCCAATTAATAATTAATGTTCTCAAGTAAATACTAATTTTTAATAATTGAACTGAAAATTTCAAAAAGCAAATTCACTGCATTTCTAATGTCATTGTATAAACTAAAATAAATTAATGAAAGAAACAAATAAAATTTTAATGTGACAAAGAAATTAAAATAAATATTTTACAAAGAAAGAAATAAAAATAATTAAATATATATAAATTTTAAACTAAATAGATATATAAATTATGTGTACTAACTAATTATAAAGTTGCCAATTGAAAAAGGAGATATGTCCAATTTGTTCACTGATCACATGCCTTCAAGAGAGCATGCACACTCTCCCTGCCACATCAGTGTTTATGGTGTATTTATTCCATTTTAAATTAATTTAGGGGGTGTAATAGGACCTAGTTAAGTTTAGGTGTGTCTATGAGATTTCGGTCATAGTCTAGGAGGGTACTTGTGTCTTATTCCATTCTAGTTCAAAATTCCAAGTTCTAATTTCTAATTACTTCTTGTAACACCTCGGATGTTCCTAAATCACCTTAGAAATTAGAAATGACAGATACCAACACTAGAAAAAGGGTTTGTACGAACCCATTCACGGACTGTAAAAGGGACCACAGGACGTGAATGAATCCGTGGAAACAAGTGAATGAATCAGTGTAAAAGGGACCACGGGACTTTTAAGTCTTTTCCACTCATTCAATCCCTATACTACGTCATTTTAGACTATTCTAACTGGGCATAATTGATTCCTAATTACCCTAACCTCCCATTCCCTCGTATACTCTCAAAACTAAGTTTTTTCTCTCCCAAGGCAAAAAAAAGGATCCAAGCTTGAAGTATCCTCTTCCCAATTCGAGCCAGGGTTTCATTGAAGGTATGTAGGAACTTTATCAAATACTGCTACTTCACTTATTGAGTCCCAAAGAAACCTCAATTTCTCAAAATTATGGTTTCTCCAAAGTTAGGGTTCATATGATTTTCATGAGTTCTTATTGAAGTTTACTTTCTTCCTCATGATTGATCCTATTATGCATGAACTGATCATAATTCAATATTTTAATGATATTTTCATGAACACATAGCATGCAAGTATTTGCATGATCAAAACTACGCTATTTTTACATGCATGGCTCAGATTATCATATTTTTATGAATTATGATACTTCTGATTGAAGTATTCTCAGTATGTATGATTAGATGCTTTTAGATAAATTATCTTTCAGATTATGTCTAATTATCATGATTTAGGAGCTACTTTGTATGATTATTAGATAATTAGTATGACTCAATAGTATAGATTATTACTATTTATAGATTTATGTGTGTTTCCATTGGGAGTATACTTAGCTCCGAGTGAACCTAAGGATGGAGGCTCACCCATTAATTGAGGCATAATACCTTTAGTAGCAATCCATTTGTCCTAGACATGTCACCATAGAATTTTGTCTCAAATAGACATTAGCCAGGGGATCTAGCTTTAGCTCAGATTTCATGGTCCTTGCCTTGGCAACTAGGACACTCTCTTTTCAGTCTGGGAGCAGTACACTGAACTCTATGTTTTAGCTCATATGATTTATGTGGGTTAATGGTATCCCACATTGTGTATGATTTTCAGATATTGCATCACCTTGTACTATGTATTTTAAATCAGATAATAAGTTTTCATGTTATATTTACTTGGTTATTGGATCAACATGTTTTACAAATTTATCATGTTCTTATGTCATGTTAATGCATTTTCCTCATGCTAATATATTTTGAGTACTGACCATATACTTTTCTACCTATATTATTTTATAATATAGATTTAGACGCACATTCTTCAGGCTGCATTTAGTACACGATCCTCTCAGCTTACACTGTTGTTGGTGATTCCTCATATTTTGGGGACATGAATTTTATGACTTCAACACGTCTCTTCATTTTTCAGATCGTTAGAGTTAGCTAGGGACTTTTCCCAGTAACTCATATATGATTAGAGGCTTTTCACACAGTTAGATTTCTTCGTATGTGGTCTTTGTATTAGATTCTCTTTTATGATATGATAGTTGCTTGAGACTTTATTTCGCTTTTCAATTTATTCTATTACGTATGATATCTTAGAGTCATGTCATGCCATGTGGTTATCTTGGGGTCACTTGTGGCTCTACACACCATGTCACGTCTAGGGGTATTCTTGGATCGTGACACTTCTAAAGTTCTAAACTTCAAAAACTCTTCAATTCAAGCTCAAAAATCCCTAATTCATAATCTAATTAAAGAAACTCTAATTCAAACTAAAGCCCTAAAATCCAAAATTATAATTTTATTAACTAATTCACAATCAAATTTACAAACTAACAATGTTAATAACATAAATTAAACTAACTAAATACGATAAACTAACATAGAAATTAAAAATTCTCAAGATTGAAAAAAAACTTTAAAAAAATGTTTGACCAATATTTTAACCATAATTAAGCGACAGACTAAGCGATGCCATATGTCACTTCTTTTAAGAAATATTTTAAAAATGAATTAATAAAAAATGACGAACGATGTCATTATTAAATTTATAAATTATTACTATTAATTAAAAGTGACCTCTAAGGACTCATGCAGATGTTTGGGTTATGAAAAAATACAGAGTTAAATAGTCTTGGAAAAAATGTTTGACATCAGGTATGTAAATGTTTAAAATCAGGTATGTGGAGTATAGTTTATTTGGTCCACACTTTTGCATGTCAAGTAAAGGTAACATTTTGTTTAATAATGGATCAATTTTCATGATTTACTATCCAAATAATGACTCAATGAGATTTCCAGAGGTTACCAATTGTGGTTACCTTGTTGACGCAAAGCTCTACATTGAAAGCCTTGTTTGGTCCTTTGTCGCGGAACATACCAGGAATGCAACAACATCATAGACAACAAAATCATATATGACGAAAATCGTGTGATAAATAATTAGTAAGAAATAATTATACATTTTTCTCAAGAGCTATTAAATTTTGTTTCTTTTCTCATGCTCATGAGCAAATTTAGTTACTTTGATCATGAGCATGAGATGGGGTCAAAGGCACGAATATAGGAGAAAGACAATGGGGATGAGCTTTGTTTAAGAGGGCCCGTCTATTCTAAAGTAGATAAGACTACAAATTTAATCATCGATGTTATATCAATAAAAATAATAATTCCTACAATCGTAGATCTTTTAATCATGCTTAGAGTATTACATTTTGTTCTATCATCCACAATATTAAAGTTAAAATAAGGAGGTTTATTGGTTATGTATCTCCAAGTGAGAGATGAAAACCATTTTGAAAGTAATTGAAGTGTAATTCTTACTTGTTATGGTGTCAGCTATCTTTCATGATACTTTAAAAAGTTGACACAAGTCAATGTAGATAATCTATAACAAGGACATATAGTTAATCCTTGTAAGAACAACAACAAGAGTTTGATGGATATGCATCGACTTTTATTGTGGTTCAATTTTTTGAGTTGCATCCTTTGTGATTCATTGAAGTGAGGAAGCAAGGGAAATGTACATCATTGACAAAGAGAATTTACTGTACATTTGGCTCGACTAGCAATGGTTGAGGGACTTTTGTCTTAGGCCACAATTTTGAGCCTCGTGCCAAGCGAACTAATTCTAGCATTTAAGTGGGAAAGGTAGAAAGGCATGCCTCTCATCCCTGAGTTTCAAAGGGTCCGGTTGGCCAAAACACCAACTTTAGAGGGATTTCTAGATTATAAAAAAACAAGGTAGAAAGAGGGAAGAGGTTTAAAGGTCTGTATTAGGAATATCCTTGAATGTTAAGACTTATTGGAGCTAGAGAAGGGCATGGTTTCTATGTAAATCTCTTACTCTTAACTAATTACCCTTTTTTTTTTACTGATACTTGGGGAGTGAATGGTGATGTTTGGAACAACGAATCTACTCAGTGCTGACTGCGTGAGTTGCAATGTGGAAGGATGGGTTTTCTCTGATTTTAATGTTTATTATAATGTAATAGTGTTATTGCCTTGCATGTAAAACAAGATTTACATATGCTCGCTCATTGTATATCACATTTGTTGGTACCTTTGAATCTTAGTTGAATTTTTTTTATGTTGATTGAAAATTTCCATTACAAGACCGGAAACAGTTATTTAAGAGCTATTCAATGTTCATTATTTTACAGAAGCTACATAGTTAGAAAATCAATGTCATATGATATGCTTGAAATGAGAAAACTCTCGCTTTTAATGGGTTTTATAAAAACCTTGTTCATTTCAATCAAATAACTTTCAATAAAACAATGAGATCATGTCTTTTGTAGTGTATTCTCTTTACCCAAATTAATTCTCTTATAATATTGCAAAGTACGAAGTTTCATGCAGTTGCATTTGTGCTACTCTGTATTCAGTAAAATGATTGTCACTCCATTTAATGGAACTCAAATGAGTAATAATTTGGTTTATACCATTCTTAGGTAATGAGATAGAAATAATTTGGTTTATACCATTTTCTTTTCTGTCTTTTTGACAGAGTTCTCTCGATCATAACGTCACTAAAGCAATGATTTGGGGCCCCAATTTTTGTTAAAAGAAAAATCTCTTGTCCTGTTGAATTTGAAGAAATTATTTTGGGTAGGAAAATAGAATGATTTTTATCTTATTTAATGTGGGGATCGTTGGTATAATTGTGAAATGGGTGAAAATCATTTACTCTCCCGAACTTTACTTTAAAAATCAAACTCCCTCTCAATTTTGAGAAATAATCATTCTCCCCCCTTTATCCTATGCAAACTCTATTCTACCCTTATCATTTTTAAGTTTATTTTTTTAATCTTTGTATGTACAGATTTTTATTTAAGTCCATTAACTTTAAAGTAGAATAATTCTTTTACAAGTTTATTGCAAAATCTAATGTTATTTACTTATTTTTATGATTGTTATTTTGGTATTACATATATCAAGTACGTACGTGTGAACGTATTATGTGCATACATTTTTAATTTTTGGGATAATACATATCAACTTGAGTGTATCTCATGTTAATTGTCATGTAGGACGCGTGTGGTTTACTTGATCAACTTTATATAAATTTAAATGTCTATTTGTGCACACCTAAAGTTGGAGGGTGTAGATGACAGTTTAAGCAAGTTAGAAGGATACGTTTCTGTAATTATGTTCATCTTTTATTCTCTATTATATATGTAGATAAACAAATTTTGATTGTCATTAATGAAATATTTTCTATAATTTAAATTTATATACAAAATAAATAGATAATCTTTTAAGAAATTGTTATGAAATATTTTAAATAATTTTTGTTAATTATCTTTATTACTTGCATCACATTATAGATTCCATTAAAATTAATAAAATTATTTGCTTATTTGCTTATTTCTTCATTTGTTTCATTATAGATATCACGACCCAAAGTACACCCTAGACGTAACATGACGTATAACACCCCGAGAGCCCCTACACAAGCCACTTAACATACATCATACAAGATAATAGAAACCCAAAAAGTTTTTTGTAAAAGTAACATTTCAAATAAAAGAGTTTGACAAACAAAATAGCGGAAGTCTAAACATAAGTCTCAAAGTCATCTATTACATCATAAGGAAGTAATTGAGACGCAACCCATACATCACATACACAATCTGAAGTGAAATGACATGAAAGCAATAAAAGAGTCCCTGTCCTCGGAATATGAGGACTCGCCAATCTTCAATGTCTATATGGGATCATGACCAGCCACGAGTATGGGAGGTAGCAGCGTCAGACCCTACATTAGTGAAACAATGTAGGCAAAAGTATGTGTTATTACATGGAATGTACCAAGTATGATAACAATGTATGATCGACTTTTGATATTTTAGGAGAATGAGTTCAATTGGAAAATTTGGGGGCAAAACGTTTATGTAGAGTCCAGGATAGAAGGTAAACAACATAGCATTGGGTTAGAATAATTAGGAAAAGACCCAAAAGACCTTAAAATAAAACTGTCAGATCTTCACCAACGTTTCAGACCTACGGTCCATAGAAGATCTACGGACCGTCCTGGTCGACCGTAGGTGGGGCTTAGGGACTTGTTTTTGGACCTTCAAACGACGAGGGCCATGTACGGTTGGTAAGTCTACCCACGAACCGTACATGACCACCGCAGGTTCTAAAAAAGTTCCCAAACATTTTACTTCATTGTTTTTGTCACCTAAGGATGTCATCTACGGTCAGTAGATGCTTCTACCAATCGGAGGTCAGACCTGCAACCCAAAAATTGCATTTTCCATTCTTTTCAAATCCGAGGTCTCACAATAGAACGACATTGAATTATACACTCAATCAATATTTTTTTTTCTTTTTGAATGAAACTAATAATTTTTAAACAAAAAATTTGTTATATAGATTAAAATATAAAAATATTATGATTTTAAAAGAAGTATAAAAAAGAGATAAAGGTTGATAATGTGAGGGTAGAATAGACATTTAAAAAAGTTAATTAGAAAGGGGGGGGGGGGGGCGCGATTCCCTAATTTATATTTTGACGATTAACATGAACTCACATTATTATTCCTATATTTTCCTTTCTTATTCTTCCCTTTTTTCTTTCTCTTTTTTCTTCTTTACCCCACCCTAACTGCTCCACCCTTTATTCTTCCTTGATGACTTAAACTCACAACTCATGATTGGAAGTGGTGATGCTTGTTTACATCCCTACTTTATTCGAATAGGGTGAAATGTCGCGGTGATTCAAAAAATAATCAATTAATTCAATTTTAAAGGAATTTTAAGAATAAACGAATTTTAAAAGAGTCGCCACCTAATTTTAGGAAAAACTAGGAAACCAATTAAATGATCTATAAAACCATTAGATTTTAGGTAAGGGGTTCAAGTTATTCCGAAGGGAAGGTATTAGGCATCCTTCGAAATCCACAAATGTGGTTCCCGACTGAATTCATTATTTTCAAATTGAGGAGGAGATAAAATAGTATACAAGTATAACAAACACACGATATGCATAAGTAATAAAACAACAATAATATCAAAGCAACCTAAGGTTTGCCTAACATCAATAATATACAAAATAATGAAAAAAAACAATATAATTGAACTTCGTTCGAATAGCTCCAATGGGAAGCAGCTCCGGATACCTATAAAGACACTTAGTAAAAGTGTTAGTACTAAATAAATATGAATAAAAATAAATAAATCAAATAAAAACTTCAAAATAAAAATCCGTCTTATTAACATGTGAGGCTTTGGAAATCGAACGTAATTTCTTCATCGGCCACTACTTATTTAAAAGATCTCAAATGTCAAGTGAATTACGATTAACTTACTAGACTCACTACAAAAAACACGCGTATTAGCCACGCAGGAAACCGTGACTAAATGGGACTCAAACCGTGGCTAACTGCACTTTGCCACGGTCCTTTAGCCACGGTCGCAAGCGTGCCCATAACGGGCGTCGCGAGCAAGTTAGCCACGGTTTTGACATCCGTGGTAACATTTATTTAACCACGGTTTGATTAATTATAGCCACGGTCATTGCATGGGTAAATAAGGCATAGTCAATATGAGGAATTATACATTAGCCACGGTTGAACCGTGGCAAACATAAACTTTTTTTAAAAAAAAAATTACAATTGTTTCCCAGCATTATGCTGGTACCAATACATTAATAAATAAGCATTCACTAATAACCTTAATAAATAAGCATTCACTAATAACCATCATTCACAAATTATATGGCACAAGATGAAAATGGACTTATTGCAAGAACTAAAGATACATTGGCATCCATATTTTTTGGCACCACCAAGGCATATAATATATTTCCAAGGTCTTTTCTTTCATTTTCCTTGAGCAGCAAGGTTCCTGATAGTTTCAAAAGCAACCATGCAACAAGTTAGACCTCACAGAAATGATAAAGCACCCCAACCATGAAACACAAGTTAGATTCCTAATTTATGCACACAGCTAGATAAACCAATTTAAATAGATAGTTTTGCTCAAGGTGAACTTCTCATTGGCTGAATAAGATGTTTCACTGTCATATCCACAAGGTAACATGGGATTATATAAGTTGATGCATGTTGAGGCACCTACCTAATTGAAAAATCAACAGCAAGAGGATGTATACATTTACACAGTTGAATAGCTCAAGGCATAAAATTCGTAATGCTACCATATACGACCGAAACATATGTCGAACTAAAATAGAAATGTCAGCAAGAACTCAACAAATCAGCAGAGAAATCCAAGATCAACCGTTTGACACATGTCTAGAAGACAATATCATATATACATTTAGAATAAAAGATAAAACAATCAAACAAGGAGACGAGTAGGCAGACACCAATTTAAGGTTGCTGATATAAGAAACACTTCTGCAAAATTGACAATCCTTTTCCCTCATTTCGATCAATTCACACATAACAGGCAAAATATAGAAGTAATCCTGAGAAAGAGGGTCTTAGTTGTGTCATTTTCTGGTTCATCTAAGTGGAGATACAATTAGAAATAAATTTCAGAGTGCAAATAATAAAATAATACCAGAAATAAAAGAAAATAAAGCAGATCGGTATGAAAAAAACAGAGTTCTATAATACCTTGATCCCAAAAGGAGACATTCGAAGTTGTGACCCGAATCAAGCAAAATTGAACCCACCAAGAGACGTCTTAGTGGGATGCTAAAACCGGACATCAAAGCACTGGCAGTCTCCAATCTGAAACAATCAATAGAATCACAGTAACAATCAAAAAATCAAAAACATATCAAAAGTACACGATGAATCTTTTGATCTTAAAAATGCTATGACATTTTTATAATGGAGTGTCATTAGGGATAGAATAGAAGTCTAAGAATTAAATACTTACTAAACACAAAGAAGTAACACTCTTTTTATAGGCGAACTAAAAAGAAAAGTAAGTAACATAAATTGAAATAAAGTGGGTAATTTGGAATAATGGACACAGCTCACTAGCCTAAAATGGTAGTATTAGGAACTTCCTTGGGTCAATTTGGTTTGTTTCAAAATTACTAGTGTTTGAATTAACTATTAAGAAGGTGGTTTCAAATACCACGAGGCTCAAGCGACCAATATTAAGAAACAATGACATCTTTGATACTCCGATAATATTCTAAGAAGAGATATATAAATTCACCTTCCAAATCTTCCAAAACATCCTCCTCACTACCAGCCCACCTCATGTCCACTCTAAAAAAATGCCATGGACATGTCCCAAACTAATTTTCTCCATATTCTTAATACTTTGAAACTAGATTTGGTTATGTATGACTTTCCTCAGCTATGGTTTCCAATTATGGCTGCTTCACTGAATACACACTATGTTCTGTTCCTCACCCCTGGTGCACTCACAAGTTCATATTTTTCACATACTGGTAAAAAGAAACCTGTTTCTGAATACCATTTTTCATCCATTTACCTAAGAGATTATGAGTACAAGAGGAATAGACATGTTTGAACCAGCTGAAGAGGACGAAACTAATGACAGATTTACAGATTCACCTAGAAGAGTCAATGGATGCACATATGGATCATCTCAAATCATCTTGATCAAGTCAATCAGACAATTAAAAAAAAAGACATTTATTCTCTCTCTAATATAAACAATAAGAGCTATGTTTATCTTATACAATCTTTTATCAAACTTTCAAAATTTGCTTATTCACAATAGTTAAATGATTTTTGTATTTCTAGAGAGTAGTGTTCTTTTGAATTACTGATAGAAAAATTTGATGCTAAACAAGTTTGCTTAATCATAACGTCATTGAATTATTGATGCTAAAGAAGACATTTGCTTAAGACAAACATCAAAGCACTAGTGACCTGTCCTAAGACAGATGCACTTGTTTCAGATGTTCATTTTGAAAGCACAGAATTCAAACTTAGGCACAAACACATGATTGAAGTTACCTAACAAGTATTCGCCGACAGGGAGATGATATCAAGGATAGAACAACCACCAAATGGGACTTTCATCGATAGTCAAGATAAGATTTATCTCATAGAGCTCCCAATCAACTCCATTACACCAAGCATAATACTCCCAGGTTAAAATAGTTTAGCAAAAGTATTAGCAAAAACAGGTGAAAAATATATTAACATAACACATCATTTAGCCAGTGACTAATTAATCCCAACACGGAAATGTAAAAAAGAAGGTAAATAACAGTATTGCACTATATGGTCAGTTAATTCAAAGCTACTACGTAAATCAAAAAATTCAAATAGACAAGACCTAGTGATTGCAAACCTACTCACAAGCTCACTTAAATTTCCCTGAAAATCACATAGTTAGGATAATGTAACTTTTCCATGTAAGCCTAAATCTCAAGCTAGTTACTCAAGATTACCCACTTTGCTTAATTTAGATCCATTTCATCAAAACATTAGACCATGGTTCAAACCAAAGTAGCAATATAAACAACATAGTCTATAATAAACACAAACAAAATACTAGGCAATTTATCACCATGACAAAGAGAAATAGCCAGCATCTGATTTCTCCAAGCAAAACCAACAAAATTCTGTACAAACCCACAACAAGTTTTCTCTAGCTTTTTCACCAAAGAACTGATTGAACAAATTGAAAACAATAACTACAAGTATATTTGCCTAAAATCCTACAACCCCATCAAAGGTAAAAGATATTTTGCACAAAGAGAAACCCTCAGAGAAACCCATTGAAAATTGAACAAAAAATTAACTTGAAAATCTTGGGTAGCAGAGATTTTTTACCTGAAAATGATTTTACTACTTTCTGCTACTATTTGACGCAGTCGAATTTTAGAACGGTGAAGAAGTACTCCAGCTTTGTTGAGAGATTTGAGTGCTGGTTTCTTTCTTCTCCATTTTGGTAAAACAAAAATTGGTGGGAATGGTTAAGAAAGATAATGTAAAAAGACAAATATTGGGGAAATGAAAAAACAACAGGGAGGGAGTGAAATTTTAAGTTCTGCCTGATTTTGCCACGATATTTTAGCTTCAACTTTTTACCCGTAAAGAATTTTCATTTATTTTGATGATTTTACCACAGTTTGTCAAACTGTGGCAAAATAACTGTGGGTAAAAGCCGTTTTTTTGGTAGTGACTAGCAACAATTGGAACTAAAGAAAAGAAGTTCCAAACAAACAAATACTCCCTCCGTCCCTTTTTAGTTGTCCACTTTAGAAATGGCACACAGATTAAGGCAACAATGATTAGCACAGTGAAGTTACAATTTTACCCTTGTGACAACTTGTCATTTCAAAGAAATTGGAGGGAAACAACACACTTTTACAATTTTCAAGAAGTGTAAATAAGGGTATAATAGGAAAAAATTTGTTGTCCTTTCTTGATTTGT
>JAJOOR010012221.1:0-23678 GCA_036250505.1 Solanum acaule
TAAATACAGAGACGACATATATATATATATATATATATATATATATATACCATCATTAAAAAAAAAATTTAAGGGAAAAACACATCAGTGCTAAATATACTCTTATTCCAGTTTGACGTACAAGATTAATATCTTTTATTTTATTTACTTGTTTGTTTTGTTTTATTTAAAGTGAAAGATGACAAGGTTACAACATCATGCTTTGTTGGGGTAATAACCACGACATCTAGGTGATTCATTGATCATTTCGATAGGTGATAAATGCACACAAAATATTCTCAACAGTGCTACGTGAGCCAAGGGGGCATGCTTCTTCAGAATAAACTCATGAACAAAAGAAAAATAGAAAGGGGGAAAGCACATTCATGAGCTTGGGCAGAAAACGGCTCATCAAAACAGATCATAACCAGCGGAAACAAACCAGTAACTAAACTTACATTGAAATCTGGTCGGAAACTAAAAAGGAACAACTATTTTACCAAAGAGACGAGATGGAGAGAGATCACGAGTAGAACAAATCGAGGCTAAAAATACTACAAAGTGAAGGCTAAAGTAAGAACCATAGCCGTCATCCATCGAAACAAACAAAAACTACAAAATAGGAACTCGACTCCCACCAGAGAGACAACCAAACTAAGCTTAGAATGACAAAAATCTTCAGCTCGACAATAATACAAAACCACAACATCTCCCAAGGACACACATATCACAATAATATCACCCAAACAACTAGGATTTAATAATAAACTACCACAAAATCAAGATCTTACGATATCGAAAGCATCACATCGAAATAGGAAAGAGATGAAGAGAAAGTTATCGAGAGAGGAGTGTTAACTTTCTCTGGGCAGCTAAACTAGGACAGCGGTGAGCAGAGGAATCAGCGAGAGTTCACCACCAAAACGATGATTCCGACGAACTCACGCAAATAGAGAGGCGAAAAAAGGCTCTATTAATGCCAAAACTCTTACTCTCTCTACTCCTATTTTCCAATATTTTTCCGCAAACATTTAAGCTAATAATTTATTATATCTTCTTTCAAATTTCAGCCAACTCCTCTCAATCCTCTCTTTTTTTTCCTCCTCCAACAATGAACAGTAAGAAACTACTTATAGAGGGAAAGCTTAGGGTTCCAAACTGAGGGGAAAAGGGCTGGAAGAACCGGATAAGAACAAGGCCCAACTCCAATTCGAATTCAAAATCTTTCACCATTCAAGCTAAACAACTTTTCCCTGTGATTTCTACCTATTCCGAAAGAGGAAGGTTGAATCGATGCTTGGGATCAATTCCATTGTTCCTGTTGCTCGACGTGTCTTCATCTCGCGCTGGCAAGGACGAAAATGTGTGCTGACAGGTGTTTTTTCGCTGCTGTTGCAGCGAGGAAGATGTTGGAGGTCCTTGGTTTCTTCGTTACCTTCACGCGAGAAAAAACAAGAGGCGTGTAGGGGTGGGTCCGTTGTTGTATTATTTTGGAATTGTTGTATGTATGAATTGGAAAAAGGGAATTGAGGAATTGGGTTTGAGGAGAAATGGGTTGCTGGATTTTATGGGCTGCTGGAAAGGGGCTGAATTTGGCCCAAAGTTGGTCTTTCAAAATGGTCAAATAAATCACTAATTTAGACACAATAAATTGTAATTGTCCAATTTTGAGATTACAAACTTAATCAAATTGAACTCGTTCGCAAATTCGGCTAAATGTAAACAAAATGAATTAATATAATTAATTTAGGAGCTTCCATCTTAACAAAAAATAAAATAATTAATTCAACTATAAACCAATCGATTTTTAAAATCAACCACAATTTAAACTAAACTGATCTTAAGAGAATATTTAAAATCTTTTTGAGATGATTTTCAAATATTTATGAAACGTATCGATTATATCTATAAAACTATATGAAATATATTTTCTATTCATAAATTATGAAGATCGACTTAGGATCACTTAAAATGACTTTGAAAGTGTTTGAATTTCATAAGACTAATTATTCTAAATCGTTTGAAAATTAAGAAGCTCAAAAATTAATTATTATCGGGGAGGGTCAAAATTGGGTGTCAACAACTGTCCTCGTTTTACTTGGATTGATGAAAGAAATCCGAGGAAAATGAAATTGACGAATCCAATTTTGACCGACCACATCTTCATCTTTTGGAAAAAGGATTTGGTACGAACTTTAGGAATGATGGTCGAACCTCGAAAATGGGTCTCCTACGTATCTCAGGCTATATGAGAATTTAGGCCACTTGTAGTTCGATACGTTTGATTTGACGCACGATTTTGAAAGAATTCAGAAGTCATCTTGATATTGAATTATGAAGAAATCAGAATGCTTGAAAATAGGATTTAAGAGCGAATGTTGGAATACATCCGAGTTTTCAACATCGAGCCTGCCTACATATCCCTCGACTTAGGGGATCAGACTGTTTGTAGTTCGACTCTATCGGTTGAAAAGGAAATCTATTATGATAGATAACCTTTGGTTTTGGAAGAGTGACCAAATAAGTCGAGTATGAAAAAGAGGCTTGCAACCTGTTAGTCATGAATGTGGTGCACTTCATACCCATAATTAAGAACTTACACGTACATAACTTCCAAAGCTCTTGGTGCATTGTCACTTAGATTAGAAAGTTGCTTTCGGTAGAGACAAAAAATTTCGGATGCGAAACTGAAACTGACAAACCCAAAGATAAACCCACATGCCTTCTGATAGGGGTGTGGTTTGATTGTGGTGGAAGTCGCTCCTCTGCTCGCGTCCTAAGAGTTTGACACTCCTCTTTGGACTATGTCCCAGTTCGCTGCTAAGAAAAAGTTCCACGTTATGCTGCATCCTTTTTGATGTCATCCGCACCTGTGGTTTGTTTTGGAGAATTCATCCTTTCGAATGCTCTCGACAAAGACTTAGATAAAACTCATTAGCATATAAAATGCAAATCAAAATGGGTGACAGTGTCTTTTACCGTGTTGACACTTAATTGCTCTCCTTGAATATTTGGTGTCAACTCCATCGGGTTTGACGCAAAGCAAATAAAGCTAGTGTTTCATATTTGCAATATAATCTTCAATGTACTCTTCCTTTGATGTCAAAGTAATAGAATAAACTGATGTAATATGTTGATAGTTCTCTTGACATCGTTGTTGATAATTCTCTTGGTGTCATTTTGTAAAGAAAAAATGATGCAGTCGATGTTTATCTTCTTGTGATAGGTAAATCTTTCTCTTGCATAACTTCTTTTTCGCGATGCATGAATCATTCTCTTGCTATGCATGAATCTCTTTTCTGTGTTGCATTACTTATTTCTCTTGCTATGCATGACTTCTTCTCTTGCTATGCATGAATCCTTCTCTTGCGATGTATGACTCTTTGTCTTGATATGCATGAATCTTTCTCTTGCAATGCGTGATTTCCTTCTCTTGTAATGCATAAATCTTTTCTCGCGATGCATGAATCCTTCTCTTGCTATGCATGAATCTCTTTTCCGCTTGCTATGCATGATTTTTTTCTCTTGCTATGCATAAATCTTTCTCTCGCGATGCATGACTTCTTTTCCGCGATGCATTTTTTTTATCTTGCAATGCATGAATCTTTTTCCTGCCATGCGTGACCTGTTTCTCTTGCTATGCATGGTTTCTTCTCTTGCAATGCATGAATCTTTTTCCCGCGATGCATGAATTCTCTTGCAATGCATGAATTTTCTCTTGCAATAAGTGAATCTTTTTCTCGCGATGCATGACTTCTTTCTCTTGCGATGCGTGATTTCCTCTTGCAATGCATGAATCTTTTTCCTGCTATACGTGACCTGTTTCTCTTGCTATGCATGGTTTCTTCTCTTACAATGCATGAATCTTTTCCCCGCGATGCATGAATTCTCTTGCAAGGCATGACTCTTCTCTTGCAATGCGTGAATCTTTTTTCTCGCGATGCATGACTTCTTTCTCTTGCAATGCATGAATCTCTTTTCTCGCGATGCATGAACCTTTTCCCGCGATGCATGAATCTTCTCTAATGATGTCATCCCTGGTATCGAATGAAGATAATGCTTTATCAGACAACATAGGTGATCTTTCGGGTGGCGATATCGTCTGAATCGACAATACAATAAAAATGACCCTCGGAGTAGTGGTATCATCTCATTTGACAATACGATATAAATTACTATCTGGGTAGTGGTATCATCTCATTCGACAATATAAATAAAAATGACCCTCGGAGTAGTGACATCATCTCATTTGACAATACGATATAAATGACTCTCCGAGTATTGGTATCTTCTTATTCGACAATACGATATAAATAACGTTCAGGGTAGGAATATTATCATATCTGATAATATAATCCAGATAAACGTCTTCCAGGTATCTCTAGTTGCTGGGAAATAATAATATTGCTCTCTTCGTGGTTTTCATTTGTCCCATTTCTGAACATAGTTGCACGTTCATCATGGACTTCGCCTTGTTGGGAATTGAATGAAATAATGTTATTCATATTCCAAAATCTTTGATATAAGCAGCATAAAATATTTCCTGCATCCATAGAAAAATTGTTAATTTTGGGGAGCCCTTTGCCCCTTTGACTTCTCCATATTCATTGAATGGTGGAATATGTTGATCTTGAGGCAAACTTATAGACCTGTGTCCACAGAAAAATTGTTAGTTTTAAAAAAAAAATGAACTGATTTGTGTCGATCTCTTAAATTGTCTGCTCCTTGCCTTACTATCTTCGGTTGATTTCTCCGATCTCCCACTTCTTGATAGACAAGACAAAACATTTTTTTATGCAAATATAATTGAAACATGAAGGAAAAGTTTTCAAGGAAATTTTTTTTTCAAAAGTAATGTTTGGAAAAAGTCAATGCCAAATGTCATGTCATGTCAAGTTTAATGAACGTCATTTGGAGTTGGTGTTTTGAGATTTGTCTGATTACTTGCTGGGAAGTATTCAAAGTTGTTCCAAACTGCCGATGAACCTTATTGAAATTTTTGAGGTCATCCTCAAAAAATTTTGTCCCAGTTAACTATCTCGGCGTATCTTTAACTGTTGGTGATCAAATCACAGAATTTTTGAGATCCTCTCAAAAATTCTGTTCCAGTTGCAAATTTCAAAGTAACTTTAGTCTTGACTTTGTTGGAAAGATCTCTTTCTTGAGAATTTTTGAGTCCCTCTCAAAAATTCTGTCCCAGTTTCTTTTGTAAAGGAAAAATAGAAATCTCACAGGAGATATGACCGAGCCCTTGTGGCGCCTACGTATCCCATTGAGGCAGGAATCAGGTCAAACGTAGTTCCCCTTCCAGGATTAACAAAAGTAAGAAAAATTACAAAGAAATTGACCGAGGCTGACATAGGTCACCTAGGTATTTCATTCTTGAGAATTCAGGTCGAACGTAGTTCAAATACAAGGAAAAATATTAAAAGGGGATAAAGGGGTGACCGAGGCCGACATAGGCCGCCTACGTATCTCATTCTTGAGAACTCAGGTCAGACGTAGTTCATTACATGCAATTACGGGAAAATACAACGATTACAAGGAAATAACTGAAGTACAAACATGAAGCTTCACACATAATATCTCTTGACAACATCTGAATTGATTGGTTTCGTCCATTCGGTGCTATCCATCTCCGACAGGACCAAGGCACCTCCAGATAACACTTTACGAACCATGTAAGGTCCTTGCCAATTTGGTGAAAATTTCCTTTTGTACAAATCCTGATGAGGGAAAATGCGTTTAAGAACCAACTGACCAATTTCAAACATTCTGGCTCTTACTTTCTTGTGGAAAACACGAATCATTCTCTGTCGATACAGTTGACCATGACAAACGACAACCATTCTTTTCTCGTCAATCAGCGTTAACTGATCAATCTGTTTGCGAACCCATTCAACATCATTTAGCTCAGCTTCCTGAATGATTCTCAACGAAGGTATCTCAACTTCGGCAGGTATAACTGCCTCTGTTCCATATACTAACAAATATGGAGTAGCTCCAACTGATGTTCTGACAGTCGTTCGATAACCCAACAAAGCATATGGCAACATCTCGTGCCAACCTCTGCGATTATCAATCATTTTCCTCAAAATCTTCTTTATGTTCTTGTTGGTAGCTTCTACAGCTCCATTCATTTAGGGACGGTAGGCGGTTGAGTTCCAGTGAGTAATCTTGAATTGTTCACATATTTCTCTCATCAAATGACTGTTGAGATTCTGGTACTTCAAACCTACATATCAGGTTGTTGCGAACAAAATCAGCTATAACTTTCTTGGTTACCGACTTGTACGAAGCTGCTTCCACCCACTTGGTGAAGTAGTCAATGGCAACCAAAATGAATCTGTGTCCGTTAGAGGCGGCTGGCTCTATTGGACCAATGACATCCATGCCCCAAGCTACAAAAGGCCAAGGTGAACTCATAGCATTAAGTTCGTGAGGCGGCACTCGAATTAAATCTCCATGCACTTGACATTTGTGACATTTCTGCACAAACTTGCAACAATCATGTTCCATAGTCATCCAAAAAGAACCGGCGCGAAGGATCTTCCTCGCCAAAGTGAGCCCATTCATGTGAGTACCACAAACTCCGGCATGTATCTGGTCCAGTAGCTTTGCAGCTTCATTAGCATCAACGCATCTGAGAAGACCTAAATCTGGGGTTCTCCTGTAAAGGATTTCCCCACTTGCAAAGAAATTGAGTGTCATGCGGCGTATCGACTTCTTTTGGTTGAACGTTACATTCTCAGGATAAGTCCCGTCCTCTAAATACTTCTTGATGTCAAAATACCAAGGCAGACCATCTGGTTCCGCTTCAACATGCGAACAATGGACAAGCTGCTCTTTTACCTCTATATCCACTGGATCAATATAACTTGTATCTGGATGTTTAATCATTGAGGCGATGGTGGCAAGAGCATCAACCAACTCATTCTGTGTCCTGGGAGTGTGTCTAAACTCAATCTTGCGAAATCTTTTGCACAACTTCTGTATATACAGCACGTACGACGTGATCTTTGGGTTCTTCACGACCTATTCTCCTTGAACTTGATGAATTAGCAAATTTGAATCTCCAATAACCAACAGCTCATGAATGTTCATATCAATTGCCATCTTCAGATCGAGAATACAAGCTTCATACTCAGCCATGTTGTTTGTGTAATTAAATCGGAGTTTAGCCGCCATAGGATAATGCTGACCGGATTCTGATATTAAGACCGCTCCGATACCTTTCCCTTGGTGATTTGCCGCTCCATCAAAGAATACTCTCCAACCGGGGTAGGCTTCAGAAATATCTACACCCACAAATGAAACTTCCTCGTCGGGAAAATAAGTCTTGAGTGGTTCATACTCGTCATCAACTGGATTCTCCGCAAGATGATCAGCTAAGGCTTGTGCTTTTATCGCCTTTTGTGTTACGTACACAATGTCAAACTCACTCAAAAGCATTTGCCATTTAGCCAACTTCCCGGTCAGCATTGCTTTCTGGAAAATATACTTCAACGGGTCCATCCTGGAAATAAGGTATGTGGTATAAGAAGACAAATAATGTCTCAATTTCTGAGCAATCCAGGTCAAAGCACAACATGTTCTTTCTAACAGAGTGTAACGAGCCTCATATGGAGTGAATTTCTTGCTCAAGTAATAAATGGCTCGCTCTTTTCTTCCCAGTTTCATCATGTTGGCCAAGCACGCATCCCAATGCGTTATCTGAGACAAACAAATATAGCAATAACGGACTCCCTTCTCGCGGAGGGACCAACACCGGCGAATTGGACAAATAGTTCTTGATGGCATCAAAAGCAGTTTGACATTCTCCGGTCCACTTGGTCGAGACATCCTTTTTCAATAACTTAAAGATGGGCTCACACACAACGGTGGATTGAGCTATGAACCGGTTGATGTGGTTCAACCTTCCTAAAACACTCATTACCTCTTTTTTGGTCTTCGAAAGAGGTAATTCCTGGATCGCCTTGATCTTGGAAGGGTCAAGCTCAATGCCACTCCTGCTGACTATAAATCCCAACAACTTGCCAGTTGGCACTCCAAAAGCACACTTGGCGGGATTTAACTTCAAATTGTATCGGCGCAAGCGATCAAAGAACTTCCTCAAGTGAGTCAAGTGATCTGAACTCTCGCGGGACTTGATTATGACATCATCTACATACACCTCGATCTCCTTGTGAATCATATCATGAAAGATGGTCGTCATGGCCCTCATGTAAGTGGCACCGACATTCTTGAGACCAAAAGGCATCACCCTATAATGATATACACCCCATGGCGTGATGAAAACTGTCTTTTCTGCATCTTCTTCGTCCATCAGGATCTGGTGGTAACCGCATAACAATCTACGAACGACTGCATCTCATGCTTAGCACAGTTATCAATAAGAATGTGAATGTTTGGCAATGGAAAATTATCTTTCGGGCTAGCTTTGTTGAGATCTCTGTAGTCGACACAAATTTTGATCTTTCCGTCTTTCTTAGCAACCAAGACAACATTGGCTAACCAAGTCGAATATTGTGTCACTTCCACTACTTGAGACTCGATCTGTTTTGTAATCTCCTCTTTGATCTTCAAACTCAACTCAGGCTTGAATTTCCGAGTCTTTTGTTTTACTTGACTGAAATTTGGATTGATTGGCAACTTTGTGGGACACCATATTCGTGCTCAGCCCTGTCATGTATTTGTAAGACCAGGAAAATACATCAATGTACTCCCTGAGCAAACGAACTAGGTCTCTTCTTTGGGCTTCGGTCAGATGGACACTAATTCTGACTTCTTTGACACATTCCTCATCTCTGAGATTCACAATTTCAGTTTCCTCAAGATTTGGCTTGTGTTGATTCTCAAATTGTCGAAATTATTCGGCAACATACTTGGGTAACTCATTTTATTCTTCATATTCCTCGCAGTCATCATTGCCTGCCTCATTTTGTTCACTTGATTCATGACATTAGTAGGTTTTAAATTAATATTACTGAAATCATAAACAAACAAAGTTAGGAAAGTAAAATATAAATAGATAAGCAAACCAACAAATTTCGATAAAAGAGGCTTTTCATTTAAATTGAAAGACAAGCACAAACTTTGACCATGGCCGAGGGCCATTTTGCCTTTTTAAACATCACAAGAGAATTTAAAAGCTTCAAACAAATAACAATTGCATAAAGGGTGGGTCTCGGGCCTCTTCCGGACTACCACCGATTTAAAAAAAAAACAAACAAAGACACATGTATTTCCTACCCAGATGCGTGGGAAACCAAGAGTGGTGTGGAGGTCCAGTTCTGCAATCGGTCCTCAGGTTTTGCATCATGAATGCTTGATGTCCCAGCCTCTTCCTCGATGACCGCATCAATCTCCTCCAAAAGGCCCTAGATTCCTTCCCCGAGACCATCATCGTTGACATTTTCTCGTACCAGAAATGATTGGTACAGATGAGGAATTGGCCTGGCCAATGCTTGATCAATACTCTTGTTCTTCATCTCTGCTTCATCAGCATCCGTGGGGACATACCCAAACCAAACTTTGCTCATTTGGCAGGAATTTGGACAGGCTCGTCAATTCCTTGAAAGTGCTTCCCCAATCCAAAACCTGGTTCGAAACCACTCTGGAGCATGATAGTAGCAATCATCTTGTACACAGAGGGCATAGGAGGTTGCGGAGCCAAATCATCACCGGTGGCGTTTACCAGCCCCACCGTGTAGAAATCACAACCTCGGGAAACCTCGTGAACGATCGGTGCATACCCATCGGAGTGACTCCCCTCACCATGAATGACCAATTCCTGATCCTTCCAAACAAATTTCATCAATTAGTGAAGGGTAGAAGGCACAACCCCAGCCATGTGGATAAACGGTCTTCCGAGAAGCAAATTGTAGCTGGTATTGATGTCTAACACCTGAAACTCCACATTGAATTTTGCATGCCCCATCTGAATATCAAAATTTACTGCCCCTATCGTGTCTCTTTGCACTCCATCGAAAGCTCTCACATTGACCTGGTTTTGTTGAACCTTTCCTAAGTCGAATTTCAGCTGCTTGAGAGTCGAAAGCGGACATATGTTGAGACCGGACCTATCGTCGACCAAGACGCGATTTATTATCTTGTCTCGACACATAGTGGTGACGTGCAGAGCTTTGTTGTGCATTATGCCTTCAAAGGGAAGCTCTTCGTCACAAAAACTAATTCGATGTCCTCGGATGACCTGGTTTATCATGGCTGCTAGATTGTCACTGTTGGTACCGACGGGCACATAAGTATCATCCAGAGCCTTCATAAACGCTTGCTTATGCAGTTGTGAACTCATCAACAAAGCCCATACAGAAATCTGAGCTGGTGTCTTCTCCAAATGCTTAACAATTGAATAATCTTTCGGCTGCATTTTCCTCCAGGACTCTTCGGCCTCAGCTTCACTAATCGACCTTTTAGTCTGATCCTTTTTCTACCCCCCCGGGCCCATTCTTCCGGGGTGTAACACCTACCAGATCTAGTCATGCCTTGAGTAACAGCCGTTTCAATCACAAATTTTGGTCGGGCAAGAGTTTCTCGTGGCACCAAAGCAACAGCCTTCTCGGGTGTCAGAATCACAAACTCTTTTTTCTCTCTGATGCTCAACGAAGCTACAGCCATTTCCAGTTCATCAGGAGCAATCGGAACTATTGCCTTCGTCACGCACCAGTCATCATCTGTCTCTATCATATTGATAGTGGCGCCTCCATGATTTGGCAAAGGATTACTATTGACATTGGGCGCGACTGTCTGAAGAGAGACCACATTCTGGTCAATCAGGTCTTGGATCTTATGCTTCAGGTTGATACAGTCCTCGGTATCATGTCCAACACTGTTGGAGTGATACGCGCACCTCTGATCAGCTCTGTAAAACTTTGAGCTAGTGTCAACCGGTTTGGGACCCACTAGATGAATATATTCTGCCGCGGTTAATCGCTCGAACAGGTTTGTTCGGCTTTCAATAAGCGGAGTGAAAATTCTAGCAGGCTTCTTCTCAAATCTGGGACGGGAGGGATCGCAATTGCCTTGTTGAGAGGGAGGCATTTGGCGATAATTTGGAGCATTCAGACGGGGGGCTTGATATCTGGGATATGAGTTGGTTTGGTAGTTTGGTTGTGGAGCTTGATAGTTCGAGGGGGTATTTTGGTAAAGTGGAGCTGGGGTTTGGTACATTGGGGGAGGCGTTTGGTAATTTGTCTGAACGTTGGCACAGTTGGGGGCGGCATTTCGGTAATGATGAGATGGGGTTTGGTAAACTGGAGGGGGAGTTTGGTAGATAGTAGGGGGAGTTTGGTAGCTAGGAGGGGGAGTATTTTGATAACTGGGAGGAGGGGTATTTTGGTAACTGGTGGGAGGGGTATTTTGGTAATCAGTCTGTGCATAAAAAGCCGGGTATAAACTCTGTGAAGGTCGAGAACGACCTTGGTATGATGATGATTTCCTTGGGGTCTTCTTACTTTCATAAGAGATAGAGGACACATCCTGTCTTTTCTTCTTCAACAAGCCCGAAGATCCGGGCGAGGCAGCAACACGGGCAATCTTCCCGGTTCTCAATCCATCTTCGATAGTCTCACCTACCTTGACTATCTCAGCAAATTTTGCTCCAACGAGCAACATGATTCTCTTGCACCCGCACAAACACTTCGACAATTTCCTTTTTTGAGATAGGAGGTCTAACTCTAATTGCCTCCTTTAGCCATCTATATGCGAATTCTCTGTAACTTTCTGTCGACTTCTGCTTCATCTTCTCCAAGGAGTAACGATCAGGAACGATCTCCACATTGTAGGCGAATCGTTCGATGAAGTCCTTAGCCAAAGCGTTCCAGCTAGACCACTGTCTCGTTTCATGAGACGTAAACCATTCTAGAGCCTCTCCGCTCAAACTTCGACTAAAAAGCCGCATTAACAAAGCTTCATCTCTCCCCACTCCCACGAGTTGGTCACAGTAAGCCCTCAAGTGTGCTAAGGGGTTCCCTGTTCCTCCGAAGATGTCAAATTTTGGCACCTTGAACCCTTCCGGGAGGTCCAAATTTGGATGAATGCGCAGGTCTTCGTAACTCAACCCGGTTACCTCATAAATGCAGTTCAACTCCTTCATGGCTTTTCTAATTTCCTCCTTCATATCTATTTTGGCGGTCTCTTCCTTTGACCTCCACTCTCTCTCCCTCTCCTCATAGTGGTCGAGCTCCGAACCATGGGAGTCATGCTCGTTGGGGACCGGTATTTGGAAGGTGGCTTTTTGCGGTAGTGGTGGAGCAACAGAGGGACTTTGGCCATTTAAAGGGGCGTGATAGTTTTGGGGGAAAGTCTGGGGGCTGGTATACTGGTTTTGGTGAATAAGGGAAGCGCGTGGGTTATTAACGTTTTGGCTGTGAGGGGGTAGGCTAGTTTGGTGGTTTGCATTGGGGGGAGGGAGTGGTACTTGGAGGTTGGTATTTTGAGGAAGGGGTGGTGTTTGGTAAGAGGCTGAGGCGTAGTGGGGGTTTTGGGTGGTAAGGTCAATGATGGAGGGATTACGAGCAGGACTTGAAGGCGGGTTCTGAGCTTGTTCCACGTTAGGAGGGGGAATTTGAGCTAGAGGTCTTCCGTCTGGTTGAGTGTTGGCAGCAAATATCGGAGGAGGCAAATTTTGTTTTCTCTACATCTCGACCCTCATCTCAGCAATTTGTTGCATCAACTGCGGGATCAGTTCATTCTGATCAGCAAGGGCGGGCTGAGCCACCACGACATCAGTAAGGTTGGTTTCTTCGTTGTTATCACCCATTGTTGATTTTCCCTTTTTGTGAGCTTTGACTGGGGAAGGAATCTGTAGGACCTTTAGATATAGTGAAATAAGGATGATCGGCCAGTGTATCAACACAGATCAATTCTAACTACCTGTAGAGAAAAACAACTCAAAGGCAAATATGTTAGTATTAGCTCCGGACGAATAATGCAAGATATCACATAGAAGGCATATAAACACATAAGAGTTGCTTTGTCTGAGAACATGCCAACCCACGAGTAATGGGGACTGACTTTTGAACAAGCAGGAATTTGCTCGTTTTATTTTGGGGCTAGTGACTCAGAAAGGCTAAATTGCGTTGAGCTAAGGTCTTCTTGCCACATCTCTCGGCATCTGTTGATGTGAATTCAATGTTTTCTTGTAGAATGAAAGAGGGGGAAAAGAAAAATTTGAAAAAGATAGGGGCCGGGCCTTGGAAGGCTGCCTACGTATCTCCCAAGGAGAATTCAGGCCCTACGTAGTTCGAATACAAAGGAAAATTTCATTTTCATTCATTCATTTCTGGTGATTACAAGGAAAGTGAAAAACAGATAATAAAGCTTCTAAAAGATAGATTGTGCCTTCACCGAAGCTTCTTCCTCTGACTTCCGTATTAGCCACGGGGGGCAAACTCAACTTGACTCTTTCCCATGTTGACGAGGGATTCCACATCATAGCAAAACCTGAGGCACCTCCCAATGTTGTGATCTATGGCATCATGATAAGGGCAGGGTTTCCAGATCTCAATTCCAATGGGATTGATTGCTTCGTCATCCTTTCTGATAGAGGCCAAGACTCCTTTTTTAACTAACAGATTGTAGATATCCAGCAACGTTTTCTTGAAAGGCGTGAATTAGTGACAATAAAACAAAGTGTGCTTAGTGACCGGTATACTGGGCTCCGGTTGGTCACAGGTAAGGACGGTGTTCTCACCCCACATATACGGGATGTCCCCAATGTTGATCAGATTGCAGATTACTGCCTTAAGCTCCACATATTCCTCTATAGTGTGTCCTCTTTGGCTCGGGTGGTAGGCGCATGTCTTTTGAGAGCTTTTATGCCCAAACCCGAAATTGGTTCCTTCTAGAGGCTTCAGCATACCTGACACCTTAAGGTGCTCGTAAATGAGAGCACACGGCACGACTCTTGCCCCCACGCTATGTGTCCGCTCATAAGCCGGGAGAGTGATCTTTTGGTCTCCTCCTTTCAGGCGTCCCAGGAAGGGAGGTATATAGATGATTTCCTCATCGACATCTTCTTCAGTAGCTCCAAGGTGAGTGTCTTTGGGACCACTATTGTCTTCTTGATTGAAGAAAGAGAACTTCCCGCATATCTTCTGAAGTCTCATAGTTATATCATTCTTGAAGACGTCATGTTCCTTCCGCATAGCAACCGTCTCCTCGTTCATGATAGCATATCTTGCCATCTTAGCCGCTAACTCTGCATCTAGTGCTGCACTTTTGGCCTACGCAGCTGCAGTGGCTAGTTCCACTCCTATTCTTCTTTCTCCCATCTCCCAAATCTCTTGTTTGAATCTGCGCAGTTTCATCCTTAGACTCTTCTCAGTCGTCTTCACATCGACATTCTTTCCTTTTTTCCATCTTAGCAACAATTTCGCCTTTCCTGAGATGATAGAGTAATGTTTTAGGATTTGGTAGTAGGATTTTATTTTTTGGCTGAGAAACTCAACACTCATGGAATTTTGGTTGAAATTTTTGGTAGTGACTTGTATTTAGTATTATAGAGATTTTCGAAATTTTTTTAACAAGAGTGGGTTAAAAATGTCCTCATTCAAAGCAACAATATCACATAAACAGTTAAAGCACGCAATTAAACAGACAAATATCGCGTCCTAAACATACATGTGACCTTTTTGTGCCAAGGGTAGGCCTAGCGAATTGAAGGATGTATATGTCTTTTAAGCCAATTCATTATCCCCAAAATGTTTCATTAATAGCATTCAAAATGTTTGACAAACATAAAATCAGGGAAAAGGGTTAGGAAAGCAAATTACAAAACAAAGTACAAAATAAAGCAATCCCACGCAGGGGATAATAACAAACTTCGAGCTCATCTTGATCTTTCACCAAGTCTGGTCCTCTTGGCGATACTGACCTCTTCCCACATGGCGTATATGTTCGCCCATAGGTGATCCCTAGCCAATCGAGCCCCTTCTTGATGTCTGAACCTCTCGACCGACTGAATCTGTTGTTCCATGCTATCATCTAGTTCCGACATGCATTGACTAGATTTTTGTAGCTCTTGCTTCAACTGAGCTATGACTTTGGCGTCTTCTGAGTGTCGACGTTGATACTCTAACTCATTCCTATCAAACTTCTCTTGGAGTTGATGGAGTCGGATTTGATGTTTGGCTCCAACATCTGCAATAATATGGGGAACATTTGGACCGGGTTCAATAGTTCCGGTGAGACTCTTCTTTAACCATTCTTTGTAATCCTTAGAACATTCCGGACGAAACCTATTTGGCACCGGCTCACCCAACACTCTTCAAGATTTCCATAATTGAAGCATCTTCTTAGTAAAAACAACTTCGCCATTTTCATGATCCGTTACAAATCTTGTCATGTCTTCGATCTGAGGAAGCTCTTGTTTCCCTCTTAGCTGTCTAAGTACTCGAGAAGGAGCATATGGCCGAGTTCCTCTCAACCCAGCAAATATCAAGTAGGGGGCCTCTCCACTTCGGATCACAATTTGTTTTGTTACTACCAAGCATTGGATCGACCACTGCACATTTTCCTTTCTCAAACCCTGAAGTCTCGGGTACCAAAACTCTTGGCCTCCAGTCCTGTTGAAATGATTACGTTGCACCCACCAATCGTGACTTTCGAGTCTATTTGGTCTTTCCAAGGGATCTGGTTCTATTGGATCATGAGCTTTGATCAAGTGTCTCATCATCCACCATTGAAGTATCAGGTTGCACCCTTGAAAGAAACATGTGCCATTTTTACATGTATCCAACGCCCTGTAAATGTTAGCAAGGATCATAGGAGCCAAATTGTAGTACTTTCTTGCAGACCCGTAGCCTACTCCATTGAAAATAGCATGAGTGACCATTACTACACTTAGATGAATGGTGTAGTTTGGTGCTTGGGGAAACACCATTGTCCCAAGTAGGCATATCGCAAAAGCGAGAGGGCGTGTTTCCTTCTTTTTTTTTCCGAAACAAACTCTTCTTTGAACTTCTCGTAAGCTCTTGCGCGTCCAAATCAATAATACAACTTCCGAAGTGGAATATTTGACCCAGGAAGCCTGTCCATCCATTCAGCTTTGACAAGTGACAATTTTTCTTTGATTTCGGCAAAATCCCACACGTTTGGAAAGAGAAGATCAGTATCGGGTTGGCGTTTCCTTTTGTTGCACATTCCAACACTCTCGTAACTGGCAAGAACTTCATCTATAGTCGGAGTCAACTCTACTTCCCCAAACTAAAATACCATGTTGTCACTATCCCAAAACTTCACCATTGTTCCAATCAAGTCGGGGTAGGCCACCATTTCCATCAGTGACGGGAGATGGCCTATGTGTTTTTGAACTTTCTTCTTATCTTCCTTGTTCATGAATTTCCACCAAACTTGGAGGTAAGGATCAAGTATGGTCACCATTCGGGTCCTCAACGGCTCACATGTCGGATTCATCCTACGAGAAAAACAGACAAGGTAAGTTATCCCCACCCCCAATAGATAGTTGATTTGTTTAAATCGACATATATGTCCTTCAATTAAACACATAAGTATGATTGTCTTTTTATTGGCAAATGGGCCAAATAGACACAAGGTGGGCTTCTATTGGGCCCAACACGCCTTGGGTGTTGGGTCAACCTAGTTCAAAATGCGCTAAAAATTGGGATTTGGTTTCGCTCAACGCTAGTTGACTAAGAGTGGCTTTGAAAGACCGGGAACCCAAGTGGACAACTTAGGCTGGAATTCACGACAACCATTGGACGCATGACGTACCAATAAATCGCCGAACCTTCTGAAAAAAGGGTTGAGTATAAAAAGTCCGGCTGTGATTATGCAGAAACCGTCCTTAATATACTATACATACAAGAGAATATGCCATGAAATCCAATGACAGTTATAAAAAAAATTAAACACGTTTAGCGCAAATAAACGATTCAACAATTAACAACAATCAATCAAATAAGTCAAATCTTATGGTTAGAACTTAATTAAGTCTCCAACAGAGTCATCATTTCTGTTTTATTAGGAAAATATAGATAAAAGAAAAATGACTGAGTCTTCGAAAAATGGATCAAACTTATGGTTTAAGAAAAATCGAATTTTCAAAAGGACAGAGTCGCCACTTAATTTTTAGTAAAAATCAAGAAAAACTTTAAAGGGTTTTCAATAGATTTAAACAGATAAAATCAATTGAAAATAAAAGGGTTCAAAGTTCAATATACAGTCCGAGAGCGGGTTAGGCCCTTGGAATGCCCGCTAACTTGCGGTTGACCGGCGATTTGACTAAACATGATTTTGACTAATTTTGAAATTTTAACTAAGTAAAAGAACTCATTTATTTTAACTAATTTTTGAAATTTTAATTAAATAAAATAACTCATTTATTTGAAATTTTAACTAAGTAAAAGAACTCATTTATTTTAACTTATTTATTTATTACTATTATTATTTTTATCATTTTATTTATTTTAAGGGGCAATGAACTAAAGGGGAATTTTCTAAAGGGAACTAACTTAAGTGACAAGACAAATAAAATTAAAGCTAAGTATAAAACAGAAATACTTTAATTTAAATATATGTGTGTATATATATATATATATATATATATATAACGAAATGGCTATCTTGAGGAATTTAATTAAATTAAACCATAGGATAATCAAAGCGTTAATCAAATACAATATCAAATAAATAGGAAAGGGAAAGGAAAGACATATTGAATTTCACAAATATGCTAAACCTGCAAAAAAAAATAAAAAATCATTGGGCTTTTGGCCCCCTTTCCATCCTCCTTGATCATGATATACACCAAGTGTATATTCAATGTATACACCATGTATACCACTAATTCTCGGACCCCCGGACCTGTATTTTGTTATAAACTCCTTAATTTTGCATTTTTCACTCTGGACTTTCACGTTTTGACCTGTATACCATATTTTCTGACTGTATATCGGTGTATACAGCAGGTATATTAGTCTATTTTCAGCTTCTCGGAACCTCAAAACCTGATTTACAGCCCTGCATTTCACTTTTGGGACCTGTACTTCATTGTGATTGACTCGATAATGGAGTTGGGTTCCATCCCAACTCTAAATGCAAAAGGAGGAGTCCGTATGGACTCATACCGGAGCGTTTCGTGTAAGCAAAAAAAGACAAGGATCAGTAAATATTTGAATTAATGCTATTATTATTATTATTATATAAAAAAAAAAGTGACACAACTCATTTAAAACATTTCATAATCAACTACAAGTAGTAAAAGGAAGATGCATAACAATATTAATGTTTTCCGCATAGTATATCCACATAAATTTATTCACAAATTATTTGAATGCCTAAACTCATATGGGATTATAAGATGCAGTAGATGACAAAAAAAATGAAAATGGATTAATACTAAATGCTAAAGACAAAAACATTATGAATATATATGAGCAATTATGTGACAAAGACAGTAACCAATATCGATCAATCAAAGCTACATTTAGGCAAAAAAATTTCTATCTAAATACAAAGATGACATATATATATATATACCATCATTAAAAAAAAAAAATTTAAAGGGAAAAACACATCAGTGCTAAATATACTCTTATTCCAGTTTGACATACAAGATTAATATCTTTTATTTTATTTACTTGTTTGTTTTGTTTTATTTAAAGTGAAAGATGACAAGGACGAACAATGTGTCACCATGACCATGTCTAACAAATAGTGAGGCGTCTGATTTTGTCTTCACAAAGCCTATGGATGAATGGTAACCCGTGAGAGAATGGTACCAAGCGCGAGGAGCCTACTTCAAGCCATAGATTGCCTTGTACAGACAGCATATATGTGTTGGTTTGTCATCAATAGTAAACCCCGAAGGTTGTGCCATGTACACTTCCTCATCCAGGTTTCCCTGGAGAAAGGCATTATTGACATCAAGTTGACGAAGGTGCCAATTTTGACGAACTGCCACAGAGAGGATGATACAAACTGTGGTGGGCTTGACGACCGGGCTGAATGTAGCGTGAAAATCAATACCCAATCTCTGAGTGAAGCCTTTTGTAACTTGGCGAGATTTGTATCTATCGATGGTCTCATCGGCATTTCTCTTGATCCTGGAAAGCCACTTACATGATACGACAGTTTTAGTTGGGTCAGGAGGAACAAGTTCCTGGTTTTTAATTAAAGCATCAAATTCTTATTTCATCGTATCACGCCACTTGGGATGTTTATGTGCTTGTTTGACAGTAGTGGGTGTAATGGTCTATCTCTTAGAAAAGTTCTCGAACGCCACCACTACCAACTTACTAGCCACTCACGATGTAACCTTGCTTCTTCTTCATCGCAATTCAACCCTTGACCACATGGTATATTCTATCAAGGCTCGCTAACCGTCTCCTGACACGAATTACTTTCCCAATATGGGATCTAACTACTATTTAGATCATAAACACTACCCTACTTCTAATTATTCAAGAACACAAACAACCCTTCTAACCATATCCCATAATAGCACTTGGACCCTAGGTCACTACTTACCGAGCCACATATCGGGGGCCCGCTCATTCGCAATCAATTCCAATAAACTAGATATAATTCATTTATTTACAACACATAAAACACACATGTCCAAGATCCATAATTCAGTTATCATTTGAGGAGGATCATACAAATTTCCAATTTCAATGACAAGTAGACATAAACATAATAACCACAATTGGTCCTCTCATGGAACCCACGCCTAAACTGTTAGTGTGTCGAAACGTGACACCCGACCCAATATATTTGTGAGAACGTGACACCCTGTAACACCTTGCTAAGTGAAAGAGATAGAATTAGAAAGAGTCATTTTTGGAAAGAAATGAAAAAAATCTGGAAATTTGTTTAAGTTATGTTAAGCTTGAGTTTTGGGTCAACTTCAAAGGACAATAACTCCTAGATCAGTATGAGTTAGGTATGCTACCAGATACTAAAGGAAATATCTTTGAATTATCTTTCCAACGCCACTGAGTTTGTTCAATTTCGAGTTTGTATAAGGGAGATATGTTCATTCAAAGTTGGGTTGTCTAGATAAGAAAAGTCAAAACCGGATTTTAGAAGGGTATTATGGTCTTTTCACCACCCAATTAATTAATTTCATTTTTGGTAATTAAGTTGGGGTCTAAACTAAATTGGTTCAGTTTACGCTTTACAAAATTTAGTTTGGGTTTTGAGAAGAGAGAAAACAAGAGGAGAAAGGAGGAGAAAAAGCAAGGATTCGTCACGTTTTTGAAGCTAAGCTTGCGAATTTCGCCAAGGGTTGATCCCGACAAGGTATATGAGATCACATAGCATTGGGTTAGTTCACCCACGTGCCAAACATGATTAAATTCAGCGTATTTGTGTTCTTAGAAAGAAAAGTTTATGAGTTCTTGATGAAGTTTGTTGAAGTTTCGTTTGAGTCTTGATTGTTGAGTTTTGGAGGAGTTCTTGAGGTGATTTGATGAGATTTAAAGTTGTTTTGAGTGGATTCTTGTATACTTTGGTTGGGTATTCGAATCTAAGTGTTTAGGGAAGAAACTAATCGAATCTAGAGGGTTTAGAGTTGAAAAATGAGCAAGAAAAATTGGGGATTTTCTAGGGAGGGGTCTGGGGCGCCGTGCCAACCAGAGCGCCCCACTTTGGGTTCTGAAGTTTGGCCTCTGAGGTGCCGCGCCAGCCAGTGCGCCCAAAGCCAGTGGCTGAAGTTTCAAGGCTGGCACCCCGCGCCACTAAGAGCGCCAGGGTCACCAGGCCTTCTACCCTTTCCCACTTCTTTCCGTTAGAGTTTTCTTGAATCGTACCTATGTTTCCTAGTTGATTCCTACACTATAAGGTACGTCTAAACATCAAGATATCATCTATAACATGAAATCATGACCCTTGAATCCATAAATCAAATTCAAGGTAAAGCTAAAAGTCAAGTCAAGAGAGTTCTTGGAGTCTTCCAAAGGTTATGCAATCGTTTTAAACTTGTTTTAAAGACTTAAGCCTTGAGATTGAGAAAGAGTATAGCCAAGTTTATTTCTTTAAATGATATATGGGAACTAAGTAATCCCAAAGAACAAATGTTTTCACATATAAGATAAGAGGAAACACCGATTTCCAAATGAGTTTTCATGAGTAGTTTTGAGTTCCATCTCTTTTAAGAGATAAATTTTTTTGAGTAATTACCTCAAATCACAGAAAGAGTTTTATTTTAAAACATATGATCTGAGTATATTTTGGGAGTAGTATTGAGCACCAATAACGGGACGAGTTCATAATAACTCAATGTCTCCATAAACCATGTAGCTATCATAGGTAGATAAGGTCATACTTTTTAGATGATTCCTTAGTGTATTTTAGCATAGACTAGTGGATTCACTTAGTTGAGGCGATCTATATCTCGGTAAGTTATACGACAGATGGGGCAAGACGTTGTATTATCACATTAGCTCATAGTGATGGTTGTGGGTTAGAGAAACTCGCATAGAGTTATACTACTTTACTATACATGTATATTGAGTTGTTTCTTATTGTTTAAAATGCTTTATATAAACTACACCTTTAATGTTGTTTAATTCTGCATTTGAGATTGAATATTCATGAGTTGAGTAAAGCTGGGGCAAGTGTTCTTTCAAAATTCATTTCAAGTTTATGTCATGTTTAGTTCTCCCCTCGCATGCTCGTACATTCAATGTACTGATGCCATTTTGCCTACATCATTTTATGATACAGATACAGGTAACCATGATTAACATCCAGCGCCTTGTTGATCCATTCAAGCACTCAGAGTCAGTTGGTGAGCCTCATTGCTTTCTGAAGGGTCCCTGTTGTTATGTTTTTACTGCTTTTGGCTATTTCAGTTGTTAGGATTATTGGAGGTCCTGCCCCGACATGCCTCTTAGTATCTAGAGGCTTCATAGACAGTTAGATATGAGTTCTTTAGTCTTGATATTTTAGTTGTTTGATTTTAAAGACTTGAGTTGCAATTTTGGCTAAGTTGAATGTTATTTAATAAACATTCTCAGTTTATCTATCCAGACAGTTTATTTAAGATTGTATTTAAGTGCATTTCTGTTGAGTAAGTCTTCCGCTGAGAGTCTAGCCAAGGGTTCGGTTGGGGCCAGCAATGGTTCTCGAGTGCCAGTCCCTCCCATGGTGTAGGCTCGGGGTGTGATAAACTTGGAATCAGAGCACAGAGTTCAAGAGTCCTAGGGAGTCTATGAAGTTGTACCAGTAGAGTCCTAGTTATCGGTGTGAAGCACGCCACATCTATAATTAGGAGGCTGCGACATTTAGGAACTATCTCTTTTCTTTCACATTCATTTCGTGCGATAGAGTTAATATCTATGAAGTTTCTTTCTAACTCGTGCTTGCGCGTGTCTTTCAGATCATGCCTCCACGAAGAGCTGTCTGAGGTCGTCCTGCTAGGAGGAACGTTGAAGAGCAAGGGGTACCTAATGCACCTGAAGTGCAACCCCAAGCAGAGGTCACCAATGCTGAATTTTGGGAAGCCATCCAAATGCAGAGTCAAGTTGTGACTAACAGGTTGGGCAAAAAAGAGGGGATTGATAGAAAGTGGTTATACTTTAAGGGTCCGTGAGTTCTTGAGAATGAATCCTCCGAGTTTCACTGGTTCAAGCACCACAGAGGATCCAAAAAACTTTGTAGAGGAATTGCAGAAAGTGTTTAAGGTTATGCACGTTGCCGATGTTAAGCGAATGGAACTAGCTGCCTATCAACTGAAGAGCGTTGATAAGACTTGGTTTGACCAGTGGAAGAAGAATAGGGTTGAGGATGCACCGGTTTTGAGGTGGGCTCTGTTCGAGAGTGCTTTCTTACGGCGTTTCTTTTCCCGAGAACTGAGAGAAGCCAAGGTACGGGAATTCCTTACCTTTAAGTAGGAACCTTTGGGTGTTCATGAGTACAACTTGAAGTTCACCCAACTTTCCCGATATGCTCCAGAGATGGTTGCGGATATGAGGAGCAGGATGAGTCTGTTTGTTATTGGATTGTCTCGTCTGTCAAGCAAGGAGGGCAAGGCAGCTATGCTAATAGGGGACATGGATATAGCAAGGTTGATGGTTTATGTGCAACAGGTTGAGGAAGAGAAGCTGAGGGATAAGGAAGAATTCAGAAACAAGAAAACTAAGACATCAAGGAATGAGTCCGGGCAGCAAAAGAATAATGTGAACCGGTCTTCTTTCCAACAGAAACATAAAGGACTTCCTCCATCATCTGCTAGCACACCTGCACCAAGGAACAAAGATGATTATAATAGTCAGAATACGCAGAATTTCAGGGGTAGACCTACTCAGTCTCAGTGTAGTGTGGCACAAAGAGGTAATTGGGATCCTACATATGCTAAGTGTGGTAGGAACCACCCTGGTGCTTGTCGCGATGGCTCTACTAGATGTTTCAAGTGCGGCCAAGAGAGTCACTTCATGAAAGAGTGTCCGAAGAACAGGCAGGGAAATGGAAATAGAGGCAATAGAGCCCAATCTTCTTCAGTTGCTCCACCAGAAAGGGCTGCACCTAGAGGAGCTACTTCCGATTAAGGCTGGCAAGGGGACGGGGACGGGGACTGGGGGACGGAACGAAGGGGGACGGGACGGGACGGGGGACGGTTCTAGGGGGATTTGGCCGGGACCGGGATTAGGGGGACAAAAATAAGTCCCATCCCGTCCCACTATATATACGGGATGGGACGGGTTTTGGGGGGA
>JAJOOR010012222.1:0-29467 GCA_036250505.1 Solanum acaule
CCCCCCCCCCCCCACTCGATTACACATGACACAATCTTTCACCATTCTAGATGGAGATAGATAGTTACAGTGAAGATGATCATGAATAAATTCGTCATACGTAAATCTATTATACATACATTTTACATTCTTGAAAATCTAAAGGATTCTTTAACAAGCAAAGGACATTAAAGACCATCATTCAATAATAAGGAAATATGTGAAATTAACCTAAGTAGTAAAAGTTGAAGTTATACTTCAGGCTTCACCTTTACATCTCCATTTGGTAACAGACTTTGCGCTTGAGCCAAACGTTTTGCCTCCTGCTTACACAGAAACAATGTAAAATGTCTGCTACAACAACCAGAAACTAGCAATAATGTGCAGAAGTTCCAAGAATAGCTCAATTTTTTTATTTTTTGGAGAAGGTCAAGAATAGCTCTATTATTGAAGAGTATCAACAACTCAGTGTATCAAAAGTTGAACTCAGACAAAAATAACTTAGCAGTCTTTCACGATACTGCACAAAAAACACATTAATTGCCCAGAGGCTGTATCATGAAGCCTTCTAAAGTGATTTCCTTTTTATCAGGAGTATGCATTCCTTGAATTGAAACAGCAAATGCTGTCAAGCAGCACTAGCAACCATAAACTGAAATTCTAGTAATGTATTTGTCTATTTATATAGAGAGCATTAATTGGATCTGAGCATAATCTAACAATTTGAAAACACCAGTTAATTATAAGTTCAAGATTCAAGTCTTATTGGCGCCTATAACCAAAACAAATTTCCAGCTGCTTGGACGGAAACCAGAAAGAAAACGCCAACGCATGGGGGACATGTGGAACTGTTTAAACAAAACAAAATTGTCATCTATCCACTCCATTCACACATGAGCCAACACATTCTTTTTCTTTTTTTTTTGAAAATGGTAATTGTTTCTATTTCTGTAGAACAGTACATAGGTTGACTTAAAGCTGTATTTACATAAGGAACTCTAATAATACCGACCTATCCCTATAATGAGTCTAAGACATCAATGATAAAGACGGTAGCATTAGAGTAAATTTGATTACACCAAAAACCGAGTCAAAATACAATTCAGTTTGACTTGTTGCATACTACTCTCCCTATTCTCAAAAACTCTAAGGTTCCTCTCTTTCCATATTGTCCACCAAATAGTGGCAGGGACAATTCTCCAGTTACTTTTGTTTTTAGCTTGTGTCCCTGCTTCTTCCCAGCTATATAGTGTAAGATTGCTTCATCCTCAGATGGAGCCTCAAACATTCCCAAATTATTTAAAGATAAAGTTAGGCCTTCATTGGCCTTGCCAGTTCGTGGACCTTAGGTTTCCACAAATATAATAAAGTAATTTGGGCTTAATCTATAAGATGGCGATCAATGGGAGCATTAACTTAACAACTATTCAGAGGAAAAATATGCTTAGTATATTAACTTGATAATTGAAATGCTCATAATATCTGAAGTATTGGGCAAGCAGACAGAACTTACAGCTGCAGAAGCTGCACGAATCTCCCTATAAGCTTCCACTTCCTCAGGGAAAGCCTGTTCAAGATCCTCCAGGAGATGCCCTCGCAAACCCTGTGACAGAAGATTACAGAACTCAATACTTTTTTTAAAACTGATAGGTAGTATTGATGTCAAAAACCAACATTAAGGAAGTGCTGTGATTACATCCACAAAGAGAAGAAAAGACCCCGACTAATCCATACAAGAGACTCAATGAACCATGACAATTTCCTATGCTCTTATCAATTCCATTTTTACACCACAAAGGTAAAAACAAAACACAATCACATTTGACAAATCTTCAAGAATGAATTCTTTTGTCTTTGCTGGTATTGTGTTGCATGTTTTCTTAAGATCACCCATTTAATGCCCAAATAATTCAGAGAAATTGCTACAATTGTGAGGTGGTAGCACAGTTGTAGCCTTGTAGGAATCAGTGTTATAAAAAGCGAGGAAAAGCGCGCTTAAAGCGCAAAGCGAGGCAAAGCGCAGCCCCTGCGCTTTAATTTCCTGAAGCGAGGCGATATTGAAAAGGCGCTCGCTTCTACAGTTGAAGCGAGAAGCGCAAGAAAAGAAAAAGCGTGAAAAGGCGCTCTTAATTTGAAAAAGCGCTAATTAGGGTTTTTTTTAAAAAAAATTTAAGGTTTTTTTTTTTTTTTAATTTCCGAAATCCTTACGCGACTTCACATACCTCTTTCGCGACTTCAAAAAAAAATTTTGGACTGCTGCGACTGCTACTGTAAGTTCTCTTCTTTCTTTTTTTCTCTTCTTCTCTTGTTCTTTGCGACTGCTCTGCGACTTTTTTTTTCTATTTTTGGTTGCTGCTGTGTTTTTTTCTATATTTTTATTGCTGCCAGGGTAAGTTCTCTTCTTCTCTTCTTCTCTGCGAGGCTGCTGCGACTGATCTGCTACTTTTTGGTTGCTGCTGTTTTTTTAAAAAAAAATTTTGGTTGCTGCTGTTTCTTTTTTCAATTTATATACTGCTCTGTTTTTTCCAATTCTTTTGCTGCTCTGTTTTCTTTTTTATTTCTATACAGTGATTGTGATCAGTGATGTGTGTATGCTTGCTGCTCTCTTCTTTTTTTTTATTTCAAAACAGTGTGATCAGTGATCAGTGATCAGTTTGAGGATCTTGTTGAAGAATAGGAGTTTGATCCTTTTGTGATTTAATTATGTTTTTACTTTATATGTTATGACTTATGAGGATTATTGACTATCTATTTACTTTTAATCTAAGAATATATTACCTCTATTCAGTTATTTAATATTTTTTTATATTTATACTAAATATCGCTTTACTTAAAAAAAGCGTGCGCTTCGCTTCTCGCTTCTATGAAACGAGCCCTCGTCGCTTTTTTCCGCTTCTCGCTTCCCAAAACACTGGTAGGAATAAGTGATTGACAGTTTTTGTTTCCTCCTCACGAGTAAAGAACTCATACATTCAAGGCTCTTTTCAAATTTTAGGAAATAATTGGGAAGAAAATGACATGCATTGCATGTGACAGAGAGGAGTCCGCACGCTAGTCAGACATTATAATACATACTGTCTGTACTAATATTGATTTCTTACATGCCTGGGCTCTTTATTTTCTGAAGCAACCTTAATTTGGTTTCAATTAACATGCATTGATCAGCTCATGTCTTAAATCAATTTTTTGGTTTTGCCCTTTTGTCCAATTGACAATATTATTGCTTCATTTGGTAACTTTCTTGAGATAAACACAATGGAGTTGTTCCTTTTCTGACCCAGGTTGTCTCTCTTTTTGACCATCTATACCAGTGCATTCTAAATACTTCTACTACTCCATCATAACTACCCAATGTACCAAGGGATCGTTTGGTAGAATGTCTTAGAAAATCTAATACATGTATTAGTTATGGCATTATTAATTAATTCTTCTTTTGGAAGGATATTGAGCTTATGTATTAGTTATACACCCTATTCATAGATAAGCATGACTAAGGAAAAAACAACCCTTAATATATCGAGCCAAACAGTGGATAAGAGAAATCCCAACATAACTCATCTTAGCATTTCTAGTTCCAACATTACAAATATACTCTCTTCAGTATTGTTCTTATACGGTCTACCAAATGATATAATGGAGTAATTAACATTTGACAAATTTTAGTTTGTAATAAAGAGAAATTTTTAGGCTTCTTTGTTTACTTCTCCGAGGAAATGCTCTTCTTTTTTTCATTTCTTTTTACTTGTTCTTCTGTTCGTGACAAGGCAAAAATGGTACTCTTGGCCTTCGCTTAAGATGTGACAAATTTACATAGACACTGAAGTTCTTCTCTTCTTTCTTTTTTTGGTTTCTCATTCGGTGTTCAATAGCCACATTGGGCAGACTAAATTCAAGACCTCGAACTCAAAATCTCTAATTAAGGATAAAAGGATAATTAACATTCCACTACAACTTTTATTGATCATAGACACTGAGGTTACAACATACAAACCTTCGGCACAAACAGGGGAGTGTCGTTCATCCTTCCTTATCATTGAAAAGCTAAGGACTTTTTCAAAATAACATACTCCCTCTGTTTTAAAAAAAATGACCTAGTTTGATTTGGAACGGAGTTCAAGAAAATAAAGAAACTTTTCAATCTTGTTATTGAAACAAGCAGAATGCACAGTAAAATGTTAAAAATGAGGTTCAGTATAAATTGATAAAGCCAAAAACAGATCCAAATTTCTGAAACTTCCAGATAGGTGCACACCAAACAATATTAAAGGCACTGAAGTAAAAGTTAACCTTGAATGCATCAGTTTTCCCCTTAGTGATTTGGTTGTTGGCGATACAACTATTCAACACATCTCTTGTAAATTCATCTGGATTCTTCCCATCATCAATCAAACTACAACACGAAAATTATCACAAATCAGTGTCAAAACCAAAATAAAAATAATTATGATAAGAATAAGTAACGCATAAACAGATAACATTACTTCAGAACCTCCATTGGCACTTGAATATTGCATTTTTCTCCCAGTTTCGCCATATTATCAAGCTCAAGCACAAGATTATTCCTAATCCAAAAATATATATATATATATATCAAACTAAACCAAAATCCGAAGTGAATTGAAGATTATCGCAATTAGCAAGTGCAAAGCTAAAAAGGAATATACTTACATGCGTTGAAGAAGGGGAAGTTGAGATGAAACGTTGTAAGAAGAGACGGTGAGATTAAGCTGGTGGAGAATTCCTAGGGTTTTGTCGATTGAATTTATGACTTGATTGAGATTCTGTTTTGACTCCTCGGCGGGTGAACCGGCGATGGAAGCAGCGGCGTTGGCCGCTAAATCGGCCGGTGATGCGTCGTTGGATTTAGGGTTTATTATCCCGTTGCCGCCGATGCTACCGGCAGCAGAGTTATGCTGCGACGAGTCCATTTGTTACAGATACCAACCGATTGAGGAAGAAGAAACAAGCTAACTAGAAGAATACGGAAGAGACGAGCAAAATATTGTATACGATAAGCTTCTATCGGATGAAAAAGAAAAAAAAAAGAGGGTATTTTTCCAGAATTACAAGTTAAATATCTATGGACTCAACTGCAAAACGTAAAACCTAAAAGGACTCATTTGTATACTATACACTTATTTAGTTAGTCCTAGACTCAACTATCGGGAAAGCATAAATTGTCTTCTAAACTTGTATCCAAAAGTCAGTTACACGATTTTACTATTAGGGCGACCTATTACACATCTTTAAGTACTTTAAAGTGTATTTATTTATCCCTTCCATCACCTTACCCGGGGCATTATGTATAGAGTGAGAGTCACTCACCTCCTAGTGAAGCCACGTATTAAATGACTCCCAACCCGATTCATCTCACCCAAACCCGTATCATTTTACCCAAATCCATTTTATTTTACCCTAATCTATTTTATTTCACCCACCCGTTTAGTTTTGCTAAGAACAACAAAACCTAATTGAATAAATCGAACAAATAGCTCAAGATTTCTTCGATTCTATAGTCTTTTTGAGTCATCCCTTCAGTGTTAATCATTTAATTGAGGTTTCACTGGAGAAAATTGGTGGTTACAATCGATGAGCTCATCGTTTGGTTAAAGAAAATTGGTGGTTATTAGGGTTTGATGGAACATCTATTGTGTCGTCTCCATTTTTGAAAGGTCAGTCACACATCTTTAAAAGGTGGTTACTTCATACTATTTAGCCTGAGGTTATTTCATCTTTAATTATTTTTTTTCAAGTTTACAGTACTTCATTCATATGATTCCTCTTTGTGGTTGTATGTATTTTGTCGTGGTTGAGGGTCAAGTGTGATTAAAAAAATGACTTGTTAATATTGTTTTCAGGTTGTTAATATATCTTTTGAATTGATTGCTTTAAGATTTTACAATAGTGGTGTTATGAAGAAGGGAAAAAAGAGATACAAGGGAAAAATCATATCATAATGGAGAAATTACTAATCTTTTAAATGTTGATATAGATAGGTTGTCTTATTTTGAATTAAGGAATTATGTGAAAGAGTTGAGGTATGAACTTGGACAATGCATGTTACATGTGAAACTGCCTAGAAGTGCTGCTATATTAGAAATTAAATTAAACTATGATACTAATTTAATTTCTAAATGTTTGGGTAATGGAGATATTTTGGAGGCATTTGTGTGTCACTTGGTTGCAGATCCTATTTTGTTCCACCTTTATTGGAATATAGGGAAAGTGGAGTAATTGAAAGTAAGGGAAGATCTCAAAACAGTGGGCCTAATGTATCTTTTGATGTTGAATTAGAACTAACCCATGAGGCCTAAGAAAATGTTTCAAACCATGCCCCTGCCAATTCAAATACATCTTCTCCTTTACACTCTTTTACTACTCCAAATACTCTTCCTTCTACTCATCAAACTCCAACCCCTATTGTCCATCTTTTTACTGCTCCAATTCCTGACCCAGTACATTCTTCTACTGATCCAACTCCTAACTTAGTTCATCTTTCTAATGAACAAGATTCAGATAGAGAATCATTGAATGGACGATTTATGGGAGTGATGTAGATGAAGAGCTAAGAACTTTTAGGGAGGAAAAGAGTGAAAGAAAGAGAAGGAAAAGAGGGAGAAAGAGCTCCACTGCCTGATCATGTAAAGTTAGGAACAGAGAAAAAAGATCAGATGTTGGGTATGATTAATCTGCATGTGGTAACAGAAACAACTTAAAATGCAAACTAGCTGGTGATGAGCCTTATTGTACCTCATATGAAGCTGTCAGTTTTGAAATAGATCCAGATGATTACAGTGATGATGAAAGAGAGTTTCAACAAAGAGAGAGTAGAGTTGTAGTTGATGCAACTTCTCAGAAAATAGTGTGGGAATTCGGTCTTGTATTTGAAAGTGTTAATGAGTTTAGAACTATTGTTATCAAATATGTTGTTGATGAACATGTTGAAATTTTGAAATGCTTATTAATGAACCAACAAGGGTAAGGGTTAGGTGTACATTAGCTTTGATTCTGGGACAAATAATTTTGTTGTAAAGACCTACAATTCAGTTCACAAATGTGATCCTACTAATAGGAACAAGATTTGTAATGACAAGTTCTTATTTAGTCACTCTAGTGAGAGGATAAAGGAACAACCCAACATTAGAAATTTTTGAGTTTCAATGGACTATTAAAAAAATGGATTTATATGTTGGAAAAACAATGTGTATGAGAGCAAGAAATAAAGTATTACAGGAGCTAATGTGTGACTACGTTCTTGAGTTTGAGAGGATTTTAGACTATAAAGATGAGTTGCTAAGAACTAATCTAGGTAGTACATGTGTAGTCAAGTTTCATGAGGAAACATTTGAAAATGGTAGAATAATGTTTCAAGGCTTCTACAAATGTTTTGATGCAATGAAAAAGTTCTACTTGGCAGGTTATAGGAAGTGCATTGGTTTGGATTGTTATTTTCTAAAGGGATTATCTAAAGGTCAATTATTGGTTGTTGTTTGTAAAGATGACAACAATCAAATAATGTCACTAGCTTAGGCAGTAGGTGAAGTTGAAAATAAGTATACTTGGGCTTGATTTGTCAAGCTTCTAAAGGAAGATCTTCAGTTGGGAGATGGGACATCCATGACAATGATTATTGATATGTAAAAGGTTAGAATATTTATTGGTTTTTTTATTTATTTTTTAGGTCTTGAATATTTTATTTATGACTATCTTAGTTTCTTAGTTTTTTTAAGGTCTGCAATACCCTTATTTATCTAGTATTCATTAACTTTTTATAGGGTCTTGAAAATGTCATAAAAGGGTATCCCTTTTCTACTCCGATCGTCCGGGTGGTTAGGGAAACTGTCAAGTGTAAAAGCTTTAAGAGATAGGAGGGAAGTGATACTATTCATTTGTCAAATGTTGAGCATAGAATATGTGCAAGACACATCCTTACTAACTGATCAAAGACATGAAAAGGTACCGAAAGAAAGAAATATTTCTGGAAGTTTACAAGATCTTCTTTTGAGACTGAGTTAAATGAGAACATTAATTATCTGAAAAGGTTGAGGAATAAGATAGTTGATGATTTGTTGTATTATAATTCAGAAAAATGGAGCAAGGTTTACTTTAATTTTACTACAAAATGTAACATTATAGACAATAACATGGCTGAATGTTTCAATGTATGGATATTAGCAGCAAGGCACAAGACTATAATTACAATGCTTGAAGAAATTAGGGTGAAAATAATGAAAAGAATACGGCAGATGAGAGAGTTTTGCAATACTTGGATCTGTGACATTTCTCCAATGGCAATGAAAGTTCTACAAGATAACACAATTAAGTCTATGAAATGCAGCATTGAATGAAATTCAAATACAAGGTATGAGGTGTTTTATGGAGCATATAGACATGTTGTAGATATTCAAAGGAAAATTTGTATCTGCAGAGCATGCATGTTGAATGGCATACCATGTCCTCATGCAATCGCTTCCCTTCAACATAGAAAATTGGACCCAATCAACTTTATTTCTTATTGGTATAACAAAGAAACTTACATGAAGACATACAACTACTTCATTCATCATGTTCTGAATATGGAAATGTTGCCTGAATCACAAAATATCTCTGTTATACCACCTCATGTTAGGAAGATACAGAAAGAAAGAGAAAGAAAGAGCAAGGTGAAACCAACAAAACTGGAAATTACCAAAAAGAGGGATTGATATGTTGCACTTGTCATAACAAGGGTCACAATAAAAAAAAAATGTCCTTATGGTGCTCATGTTTCTAGCACAAGTGCAAGCTTTACTGTTAAACCAAGTTTAAGACCTACTGGTGGCCCAGAATCAAGACCTACTACTAGACTAGGATCAATACCTACCGGTGGATAAGGATCAACACCAACTGTTGGCCCTAGATCAACACATACTGCTCGACCAAGTTCAACACCAATTGCTAGCTCAAGATCAACACCTACTACTGCACCAATATCAACACAAATTTTTGGTCCAAGTTCAACACCTACTGCTAGCCAGATTTATAATCTACTGTTGGATCAAGATTAATAATACCTAATGCTCCAACTGGAAGAGAAAGGGGTAGACCAAAGTGTTCAACAAAAAAAGTGATATAATTTCCTTTATTTACTTCATGTATAAGTTTTAAATCAGTTCTTTTACTTAATATTTTGTTGTTTTTTTAGGATAGTGTTGCTAGCAGAACAAGAATTATTGGAATGGGTGTACTACACACAAATTGGTGATACTATTATTAATGTAAATTTCTTATTTCTATACTTAAATATCATTTATTGTCTTTTTTTAATCATAAATTAAGATTATTTATATTCATTTGAACAGCCTAGAATGCTCAATGAAAGATTAGAAATGTGAAATCTTCAACATTTGTCACTGGAGATCTTGGGTATAAAACAACAAGTGGTGTGAAATGGAAGGAAAACAAGCTATGATCTCAAGGCAACTTGAAGAAATGAGGGGAAGAAAACAAATTGAGACTAGGTCTAAGGCTGCACATTTGAGCCAAGAGAGCTTCAATACTCACAACATCTAATGCAATCTAACTTGTTTTGGTAGATTTTTGACAATGCAATATAGACATTATGTTTTATTGGTAGACTTTTGGCAATGCAATTGTGATTATATTTAGGTCCCTTATATCTAAGACAATGAATTGGCATCTGTGACTGCATTTTAATTTTTGGTGTTGATTGATTATGTAACAACTTTGACAGCTATAATTTCTCTTTTGGTTAATGATTATGCAGTTATGACTGTCTCTTTATTTAGCAATGCTTCTCTTTTCGTTTATGGTTGATGATTTTGTGTTTATGGATGGCAAGTAGTGACTACTTTAGCAGTGACTACACGAACTAAATTTGCAGGTTATTTGTGATGTTTAGACAACTGAGCAGATAATTGTAGACGCTAAATGTATAGGTTATGCCCTTACTTCAATACAAAATCAAATACTCGTCAACATAAATGAGAAATATTAAGATAAAACCTTAGAACCAACATTTTTTTCATTACACAAAGGGAAAGGTTCATATTTTTTGAAATACAAAACTTATACCTAAAATACAAACACACAAGAGAGTAATCCAAAGTTGGTTCTCCCATTTCTTGGGCTTGACCAATTTGTTTTTCCATTTCTTTTCAATTGTTTTCATCTTCTTCAAATCATCATCAAAATTGTTCATCTTCAACTCTATCTTGCTCGTATCTATTTTGCTTTCCTTAGAGTTGGTCGACTTAGTAGGCTTGTTGATTTGCTTATCTAAAGTTTCAACTTTTCCAGAAGATTAAACTCTATATTAGCTAAGCGATTCTTCCCAACAACTCAGGAATCACAAATTTGGATCTTGGATCAATATAGTCTTCCCTCCAAAACCAAAAATCGCATGATCTAGCATTCTTAAACAACAAAATGAATTATTTTATGACTCTTGGAGATCAACTCTTAAAAAAATATTTAACTTACTCCATAGTAAGCACAACCCCAATATCTTCTACCAAGATTTATTGGGGTCCAAGAGGTCAGCAAAGGCAAAACAAATTCATGTTTACATCGCACCTCTTGCAATTCACGATCTTCTTCGTGCATACAGAGCCTAGTTAATTTTATTCAAGTCATAATAGCATCTTAATAAAAATTATGGCGACTTAATTAATCAAACAACTCAATTCAAAAAAATTCAAAAAAAATTACGACAAAGAGTAAAACAAATCAAAATAAAAAAGAGAGGAATGAATCAAAATGGAAAAGAGATGAATGAATTATAATGAAAAAGAGTTACCTTCGATTCAAAAGAACTATTTTTGAAATTCAATTTGGGGCTTCAGATTATTGGGTGAAATTAAGGGTTCTTCATAAGAATTCGGGTCAGGTTGGTGGGTTATAAGAAGGGATATAATCGTTGGGCATTTTTAATTAAAATAAAAATAAAAATTGAGTCTATTAACGTGTTGACGCGCTCAACTATGTGGATCGAAATGCGTCTGGGGTTGGGTGATGGAATGGGTAAATAAATATACTTTTGAGTACTTAAGGTGTGTAATAGGTCGCTCTAGTAATAAAAGTGTGTAATTGACTTTTGGGTACAAGTTTACGAGGCAATTTATGTCTTTTTCCCTCAACTATCAAATAATATATATATATATATATATATATATAAACTATTTCTTTTTTTTAGTTTCATACCTAAATTGTTGAGAGCGTCAGTTTCATACCTAAACTATCACTCAAGAGCCTTCAATATTTTAAAAAATAGAGAGATAAATACATAGAAAAAACAAGAAGATACATGCATCAACTATATCAACTGTACTTTTATATCTTTAGAGGCAATTTCTGAATCCTCTTTTCTGCCTGGATTGTTCTTGAATATTCAAACATTGTATCATATATACAAATGTAAAGCAACATGTATCATATCAGCCACGTGATGATACCTAAATTGAGATTATGAAACAAACATACAAGATTTAGATTTAAAATTTTGGAACAAAGATACACATATCAGATACAATGTTTAATACATAAAATTAAAATTGTGAAACACAGATATAAAACTTAGATTAGATATTGTAATACATAAATACACATATTAGCATTGAGACAAAAATATAGATACATAGACGTATCAATCATTAACTAAACGCATATACACAAATGTACTAATCATCAATCAAACACAAATATACAGATATACATGATGTGTATCTACTATATGTATGATATTAAAAATTGATTTATGTATGTTATGAATAATACACAAATACACGTTGATATAAAAGAGTATAAAACAGTGATACGTTGATGTAATGTGTATCATATACATGTATAAACTTTAAAAAAAAATTGTGAAACACGAATACAGAAATGAAGAGGCGGCGCAAGAGAGGAAGAGAGTGAAGCAAGAAATGAGAGATAAGAGAGAGAGAACAGTGTCGCTAAATTTAAGCAGGTTTAACAAAGGTTGTTCCTCAAACACAACTTTTTAGCAAGTGAGATATATTGGATCATAAATAAAACTAGTGTTACATTATGTAACTAATGAAATTGTCGTTGCGTATAGTAATTTCTCCATATAATGTACGAAAATCTCTCTAATTTAATAGAGTAGGTTAGATACAACGCGTTTCATAAACATATTATTCGGAGAAATATTATCATTAGTAGGTATAGTTTATTTATTTATCATTTATAGTTATTATTTCAATTTAGTAGTTGTATCTATTTGCTAATAGCATGTATTTGTTTGCTCGGTAGAACTATATCCACAAATATAGTTGCAATTGTTATTAGCTTGAATAAGTAGTACTCATTCGCTTTAATTAGCAATTGTTAGCAATATGTATCACTTGTATTCGTTTGATCTAATTTTTGTTGTATGCGTTCACTCTATTGTATCAATTGTTACTAGTTTGTATCACTTATACTCATTCGCTCTAATTTCAGTTGTATTAATTTGCTCTATTCTATCAATTTTACTAGTTTGTATCACTTGTATTTATTGGCTCTACTGCATCAATTGTTACATATTGTATCACTTATTCACTCCCTATTATTTTACTTGTATTCATTCATAGCTACTATTCAATTGTTACCAACTTTTATAGGTTGTATGGATTCATCTAATTCCAATGTAGGCATACAATCACGATATGTTGTATATACTCACTCAACAGACTATATTCTCTTTCTCATACATCAAAATATAGAGAAGCCACATACCAAAAAGAAAAAGGTAATGACGCTAGATATATAAATAGATATAACAAAGAATCGTTTATCATTGAAAATACATATAATATATACTTGTACGTCACTATATTTCTGCATGTCATACTTGTATTTTATGAGAATTTAGTGTGATATACTAAAATAAAGTAATACATAAAACTATTTTATCACTATATATGACTCAATAACTGAGAAAAGAATAAAAGTTCACCATAAATAATATTTTTCTATCACGATCCAAATTCTTAAATCGTGATGACACCTATATGTAACGACCTGATTCCGTCGTTAGCGAAAAGCCAATGGGGAAAGAATTGGGGCCAGAAAACTTTTTGGTAGTAACTTGAGATTTCTCAACCTAGTCCAGATCTGGACGAAATCAGAGTCAATGAGGTCTAGGGAAATATGGTAACAAACGAGAGATATAATTATGATTTTTATCACGTAACAAGATAGCTAAGACGTTAAAAAACCCGTACAACTTTACGAAATTGAATTCGGGCGAGTAGAACTCCTGAAATTGGTCTTAGCGTGAACGGGTAATTTCTGAGTGTCATGGGATAAAGGTGTGTTGTGAAATGAGAGTTTGGAATTCTTAAATCGACTCGCTGGTTCCGTGCAAGCCGCCGTGGAGGGAATATTCCCGCAAGGGCTGGGCCGCTGTAGCGGGGTAAGGACCGCTATGGCAGGACAGTCGCGATTTAAGTCAAAAATAAATTCCAAAATCATTTTATTTTGCACTTTTCGACTTTGAGGGCTAAGAGACGACCCCAGGTGTTTTCTTAACGGTTTTCCACCATTCTTGAAGCTAAAGGTAAGGTTTTTACTCCCCGAATCCATGTTTCGATTCGTTTAATGTAAATTCATGGGTAATTATCATTGGGGGAAGGTTTTGATCTGAAGTTAATGGTGGAAAAAACCCTATATTGGGTGTTGGGATCTTGGGTTGGCCTAGGGTTGATAATGTTGATTATAATCCGGGTAATTAGGACTCGTTTATTGATCCTTGCGTTAATTGTATGTTTTTAAACCACGAACAAGCGGGAAGAATCCGAAAAGGGAAGATTCAAGTGCCTTAGGGGATTCAATCTTGGATTTGAGGTAGATGATGGTTGTGATTTCATGTTGGTGTGATATATGTTTGTACTTACTCCATAATAATGCATGTATGTATGTGAATGTTGCGTTATTGATCACACTACTTGTAAATAAGGTTGATTGAATAATTGTATGCCATGAAATCATGAATTGATTGTATGATTATGATAATGTATATTATGATTGTGATTGTGGCTTGTTGAATGGATCGGTTGTCATGTTTCGGTATAAACATGGGATCAGTTGCCACGTTCCTGCATAAACATAGGGTCAAGTGTCACGTCTGATGCTCTAACTTGGATCGGGTACCACGAACTGGTACGCTAACAGTTTGGATTTGAGTTTCATGAGAGGACCATTAAATTGGGTTCCATGAGAAGACCATTGACTTGACAAAACCGTATATCTTGAGAATTCTGAAATTGTGCATTGTTCGTAAGTGATGACTAATATTGTATATGTTCGGTGTATGCATGTTTATTATTGTTGTAATGACTTATATATGTTTCACATTTAGGATAGCCGCATGATCCTACCAGTACACAGTGGTTGTGTACTGATACTGAACTTGCTTGTTCTTTGTTGAGTACAAGACATCTTCAAGCGGCTATTAATAGACCTCAGCTAGGTGACTATTGAGCGTGACCAGATTTAAGGGTGAGCCAATTCTTTCAGGCTGTCATGGATCTTTCTTGTTGAAGTCCACTCTTTTCGGACTCAGACTATTTGTTAAAGGTGTTGTTTAGTTTCGGGATTGTACCCCTTGTTTTTAGACTTGTCATTAGTAGAGTTTTAGTATAGTGACTTTCAAGTTCTAGGGGTTGAATTTCCGCATTAGTTTGGTTAGTTAATTGTTTAAACCTTTGGAGTTTATGGGGACTCCATTTTTATTGTCATTTAAACCTGCTTCTGTATCTTTAAATTCCTTAGTAATTGGTTGTGTTGTTAGTTTGGGTTGTAGTAATGGTTCTCCCACCGGAGGGTTAGTGTGGGTGTCAATCATGATGGTCTTGGTCGTGACAAAGTTGGTATCAGATCCCTAGGTTCGTTGATCTCATTGTACTAAAACGAGTCTAGTTGAGTCTTGCGAAACGGTACGAAGACGTCCGTAATTTTCTTCGAGAGGCTATAGGACTTTAGAAAAAATTCACTTTTTTCTACTCTTTCGTTCTATGACTTGCATCCAATTGGTATCTGGGTGATACAAATTAGTATCTTTCCTCCTTCACTCTATGGTCCGAACTAGAGCAACAAAAGTGGCAACACTATCACAGCAAGAGAGGATGTGTATAGACTACCGATAGTTGAATAGGGTCACCATTCAGAACAAGTATCCATTGCCTCGAATAAATGATCTTTTGACCAGTTGCAGGGTACATTGGTTTACATTTTTTCTCTTGTACTGGAAGACCGGTAATGATCATCTATGGAATAAACTAATTTAGAATTTGGGCTTGTATGTGAGTTGTAACTTGAAACCATGAATGTGTGTTCCTTGTTGCCTGAATTAACTGTGAATGTGGAAGTTGTATTTGGTTAAATGTGATGATATGATCATGTGCACAATAAGTGTGGGTCTGCATTTTGATATGTGCAATATGCTTGCTGAATTGATTGAAACTATGCAAGTTGTAACTGCTGAGTATCGTGAAACTTGTTGTGAAAAGAAGGTCACAACTAAGTTCGATGCAAGGGTCTAGATAATGTACGAGGTGATTCGTAAGAAATATCTGGACGTGTCTTGCACTTGAGTAATAACCGTGTGAGTGTCTGGGTGTATCCTAGAGATGTGTGGGTTATGGTGTTGAATTAATGAGAATTCGTTGGATTGTGTATTGTTGGATTGACTCGGGTAGATAATGATTATCCTAGTTCAGAAGATTATCCTAAATTGCTCAGTAAAGCTGAAAACCGTTGGGAGATTTAGAAAAGAGAAAAACCCCAGAAAAATTTATTGCCTGGGTACTGTTTCCGTTTGAGCCGCTGGGGTGGGATTTTTCCGCCAGAGCGGGACAGGGCGAGACAGAACCTTAACCTCGTTTCCTCTATTTTTCACAGGTCTCTTTATAGATACCAAATCGAATCCAAACTAACCCCTGTAATCCAATTAGTGTTCAGCAATCGAGGATAAACTATAAAACCTTATAATAAATCGAATGCTGTAAAAAACAGTAGAAAAACTAGCACCTTGTGCTTACAAAAACAAAAGTTGTATGCGAAATTTTTTAAGTGTGAATTTTGATTGACTTAGGTTGCCTTTTTGGGGCATGTAGTTTCAAGGGAAGGGGTTATGGTAGATCCCCAAAAGATTGAAGCAGACAAGAATTTGGTCCGACCTAGTTCTATGACTGAAATTATGAATTTTGTGGGGCTCACTAGCTACTATCGTCACTTGTGAAGGGATTATGGTCAGATTTGCAGATTCAAGTTATAGGTGACAACATTCAAAAAGCTTTGGTAAAGGACGGCTAGATAATGAATGCCAATACTTTGGAAAATGCATTTAGGTGACAACATTCAAGAAGTTGATTTAGCGAATGATGAAATTAAGTTATGTCAACTGAGGTTAGAAGCTATACTACGATTTCATGGATTGATTGTATATCAAGGCAGGTCAGGATACGACTGCTCCAATTGTCACGAACCAGGGGTACCCCTAGATGTAACACGGCGTACTCGACCCCGAATGAGTCTCATACAAGCCTCATAGCATATCATAACATACGAACATAGGAAAATAGTGTGGAATTTAAAACTTTTCTTTACAATCGAAGTCTTTTATAAATAAGAGGGAGTCTACAACACTATGTCTCAAACCATCTATAACACTTGAATACAATCTTAGGGACACGACCCTTACAAAAGTCTAAAACATAAAAGAAAGACCTAAAGGGAAAAGTGGGTTTGTCCTCGAAGCTATGAGGACTCACCGAATCTTCAACTCCTTGCTCCTTAGAAACCTATCTTCCAAGAATGGAACTCAAGTCTCCAAACCCTACACTTTGTGAAAAATGTAGAAGAAATATGGGTTAGCACAAACATGTACTAAGTATGGAAGCCATGCATAAAAATCCTTAAAACATGCAAAAAGGGACATTTTAGTAGAAATCATGTTATATGCCAATTTTAAACATAATCTTTGAAATAGTTGGAGAATTTAGCTCATAAGACAACTCATGCTCAATTCATCATAGCATAAAGGATATCATCATAATCACAAGTATAGTCTCCAACATAAACATATGGCATATCCCAATATTCACAAGACATAGTTCACACACATAGCTAACTACCAAGATCATCTCATCATAATAGAACCATCACATAAGTAACCCTAAGTTATACTCGTGCAATGCATAGATAGGATCCCATAATCCCATCTACACTAAGTACCACTTTTAGGCCATCATGCTCATACTTATCATGCTTTGATCTCATCCATAGTTAATACTCATAGACAAGTAAACATTCATGTTCAATAACCCATATCAAGGAAATCCACTCTTAGCAATAATCCATATAATAAATGCATAATGTCATGTATCTTCATAGCATAAGAAAGTCACACCATGACCCCTTTCATGGTCTACTTGTGCAATGTATAAGTGAAGTCTCATACCCCCCCCCCCCCCACACACTTAATAAAGCTCATTAAGAAGTCATATGTATAGTTCATGTTCATGTTCATAATTATTGTAAAGCATGCATTAACTCATAAATCATTATATCATAAGAGAAACATACCACAATCACTCTTAAAATCTACTTGTGCAATGCATGGATGAAGTCTCATACCCCCACTCATATTAAGTAGAACCTCTTGAGGAACCATAGTACATAACTCATGTCCTTGTTCATATTCTTGTTCATGGAAGAAAATTAGCCTTAACCGACATAGACCATATGAGCTACATGGAATCCAGTGTCATGTCCCAGACCAAAAAGAGATGTCCTACATGCCTAAGGTAGAACTAAATGTATTAGCTTTTAGGTGGATCCACTAGCTAAAGACCTATGTGGGGACATAGTTATGGGATAGGCAGATTGCTTCTATAAACCCCAAACCTATTGCATTGACAGGGGAGCTTCCATCTCATGAGATTATCTTTAGAGAAGCCGACCTATTGTATTGACGGGAGGGCCTTTACCTCATTTTTTATATCCACTCGGTGATAAGCATTATTTCACAAAATTACATGTTTAGTCTTGAATTGAATCTACATGCATGAAGGAGTATCTAGACCCTCCATCCAACACAACTCATAAAACAGCTCATAGATCATGCGTGAGAATGTACTTTCACAATCCATGTCTTTAAATTAGATTCTATTAGGTAAGAACTGACTTTCAACCTAGAATCTTCATAATGAATTCAATTAGGTAAGAACTAACTTTCAACCTAGAATCATCAATATGTGAGGAATACTTTCACATTAAAATCATGTGTTTTCATGAGAATAGACTTTCAATCAACACAAGAAGATCATCATACTCCTAGACATTTCATGCATAATCATGTGTAAGGGTATGGGGAGAATGATCTTTCAACAATACCACAATTACACAATACTCATAAGATCTTCACTTTCTAAGTGAATCATGAGTTTATACACAATTCTTATCAACATGTACAAACCCTCATAATTTGCCCTCCAAGGGCTATGAATCAAACTCAACCCAAACATCTAGAATTACTACATTAGATAAGGGGAATCATGATTCAATAATACAATCAATACCTTAGTCACAGCATAGTCATGTTCATGCATGGGGGGTGTGTGTGTTTGTCCTTTCCATGACACATCAACAACCTTATCATCATAGACACTTCATTCTCAAAGTGTTCATAAAATATGCAGATAATATCACAACCATGCATAATTCTCATATCTTGCATACAAAGATCATAGGCCACATCAAATCAACATATCTAGCATTCATTATATTAGACATGGATATAACCACAATTCAAGTAGTTCATTCATTGCATGCATAAGCTCATGTTCTCATATTGTAGGTCATGTGGGTAAAGTCCTTCCATAATAATAACATATATCATTCAACATGCATAATAGCTTCCTTCTTAAAGCCTAAACATTCATAGCTCATTCATTTTAGCTTTTACCATTTAAGCCTTAGAATCCATATTCATACTACAAGCATTACTCTCAAGCAATACCTCACATGGTCATCATGTAAACCTAACTCTCAAGGTAAACTAACCACATGTTTCATTCTTAACCAATTATAGTCATATAACATCAACTAAACTAAATCTCAATACTACTCAACCATGATCCATTATATAAGCCCTAACCTAATTCATCCATGTCTACAAGCTTTACTTATAAACAATTCATATTTAGGTCATCTAGTCTAAGGCAATTCATAAAGAATTTCATCAATCTTAGAAGGTCACATCTAAACCCTCAATTTGTCTTTTTCATGGCATAACACTTGACCATACCAATTTCACCCTAGAATCTTAGGTTAATCAAGGATACATGTATAATCATACTAAAGTCACGTAATTACACCATAAACAATCATTATTTACTCAATTGAGCAAATATACAACAATACCCACACTTCAGACCCAAATTGGGAAAATTAGGGATTTCATGGGTTCTTGGGGGAATTCATTATAAACCAACAATAATTTCATCAATTCAATCATAATTCATCATAAATCATCCATTGAAAACGTTTTGAAAAAAACTCATGACTTAGATTGAAACCCTAGCTTTTGGGGAAATTGGAAGCTTTGAAATCAAGTTTTGAAGGGACTCTATGGGTGAAGGCTACCCATAGATGAAAAGCTACCATATCTTATGAAGATTTCCTCATGAAATTTGAAGAGAAGAGATGAACTCTTGAGCTCCAACCCTTGACTTCTTCTTCTCCAATGGAGGTTTCTAGAGAGAGAATTATTTGGAGAGGAGGTGGTTTCTATTTTTGGGTTTTGGGGATTATGAGTTGAAAAAGGTAGTTAATAGTTTAAAACATCTTAAATAAATCTAAATAATCAATATAAACCGACTCCTAACTTAACTAACCACCCTAGGAATTTACCACTTAATCCCTCACTTGGCCGAGATTGGGCAAATTCACAGGTGCCACTCACGCCCCTTGACCCACGGACCGTGAGTGGACTCGAGCCCTGTCCTGAAGGTTCGTGAGTGGGGTCTGTAACTTCACATCTTTAGGTCTTGACCTACGAATTGGTTCCACGGGGCGTGGATGGACCTACGCCCAGTAGGTCCCATCCGTAGGTCCCTAGATTTTGGCAGATTCTAGGTTCTTAGGGTAACCTTGGGATTAGACTTTAGGGTCCTCCTCAAGGACCCTTGGTTGGTCCCTGGGGAGTCGTACCTTGACATTTAACCCCTCAACCTAAGCTCAAGAACTCATTTTACAACATAAAACCCAATATCAAACTCAACAACACACTCGCAAGGCTTTAGTTTAACTTACTAGTTTTCCGATGTGTTACACTAATAGAAACAATGCTTGCTTGGTTAAGTTATTAAGTGTGTTACACTTGTGGAGAATCTGGGCATATGAGAAGGAAATCAGCAAGGCTGTGGAGGCCGAGGAAATGGTAATACAGGTAGAGGAGTAGTACAGCCAGGCAATGAGGTTGCCCGTCAAGATGACAGGGCTCAGTTTTATGCCTTTCTGGGCAAGACTGAGGTTGAGGGTCTGATGCAGTGATCACAAGTAATATTATTGTTTGTGACCAAATAGCTAATGTGTTATTTGATCCGGGTTCTACTTATTCTTATGTGTATGTGTGATTTGCCTTAGAATTTGATATGATTTGTGATATACTTGATGCCCCCATCCATGTTTCTACTCCAGTTGAAGAGTCAGTCATAGTCACCCATGTATATCGTGTTGTCCTATTGTGTTTATGGATTTTTCAGATTTGGGTTGATTTGGTTATGCGGAATATGACTGACTTGATATAATCTTAGACATGACTTGGTTGTCCTCATATTATGATGTGCTTAATGGTAATGCTAAGTCGATAACTCTAGAGATCCCGAGTAGGGAAAGGTTAGAGTGGGAAAGGGGTACAAACCTAAGTCAGCTAAGGTCATATATTTCGTGCGGGGTAGAAAACTAGTGGGGCAGGATTGTTTAGCGCAATTGGCACATATTCGGGATGTTGAGGTCGAATCCCCCTCTATTGAGTCTATTCATGTGGTGTCAGAATTGAGAAAGCTAAAAGCTCAAATCCAGGAGCTTCTTGATTAAGGTTTCATCCCTCCTAGTGCTTCCCCGTGGGGTGTTCTTGTCTTGTTTGTTAAGAAGAAGGATGGTAGTATGGGGACTGATGATTTTATCTTAAGCTATAAAGAAGTGGATTGATACCGGAATGACAAGCGTATAAATAAAGAAAGTCCCATTGAGTATACTTGGGGGAAGGCAATTGAAGTATTGTAGTAAGAAAGTGCGTATAAAAATTGGGTTGGTCCTTTGATTTTGACGAGTATACCTGAGTTTGAGGTGTCATATTGATGAAAATGTTGACTTCGTAGTGATAGTCAAGGCTGACTGAGCGTAATGGTAATAAGAGTTCGTGATGGATTATGACGGGATGTAAATATATAATAAGATTGTTAGTTAAGCGAAGTTTGTACAATAATTACGACTTGCGAGTATCTAAGATTATGGTTTTCGTATATTTGGTGAGTAACGTGGTTACATGGAAAGTTGTAAGAGATGTTGGGACATCCTCGAATAGAATTTAAAAAAGCTAAAGTCATAATGGAGAAAAATAGTGGGATGTAGTACAACCTTTAGAGAGAGGCGAGAGCAAAAATATTTTATTTAATTGCAAGGGCTAAAGAGGTAACTTCAGAGGGGTAGAGAATTAGGTTCAGAGACGCGTGATTTATTTCGTGTTGATGTGGCTATGGTAATAGTGTCACGGGTCCTTAGATTGGTTGACAACTATTGGAAAAGACTTAAGAAAGGAGTGTACAGACATTAGCTCGAAAGTGATGATAAGTGCTATGTTGTATTTAAGTTTAGTAATGAGTACGATTGAATTTTAGCGACGGATATTGTAAGTTCGATGGAGATGCGATCAATGACAAGCGTAGATCTATGAATTCATAAGAATCTTCAAGGTACAAGCTAATGTTGATAGATAAGGGGATTGTGTTATACGATGGAATTTACAATTCAGATTTTTCATTATGAATCTACATTCGTGGTGATATATTTATCAAGGTATGAATTTACAAGGTAAGAAAAAATTAATTGTATCCAGTATTGAGCATTTGAAAGGACTTACACATGGGTTGAGTCGTAAAGTTTATTACTATTGATTGTTAAGTACCTAAGAAGAGTTTTCATTTAAAGGTGTTGGTTTATAGAAAGGTAAATGATCGGAGTGTTCATGATGGTTATTAGTATTGAGAGTGCGGACTTCAGTGGAATGATATGAAGAGTATGTGGAATCAACTCAATGGAATTAACTAGTATTGATTCTTCAGAGGAAAACCTTTAGTGTTATTCCGTAAAATTCTTACGTGAACATCTATTTCATTTTGTACATGGTTGTGAGTATGAGTCACTAGCTATGCTCACGTGAGTTTTCACTCGTATGGGTGGATCCCTAGTGGTGGATCAAGTGAGATGATTGGGATGACTTGGTTATTTCATATGACATATTTAGTGTTGTCGTGGAGTTGTTAAAGTATTTCGGTGGTTCTACATGTACCACCTTACTTATGAGAATTCATAGAAGAGTAACCATACGTATTTATGGTTGTCTGTCAATCTTAATATTCCTCTAGTCGTAGAGGTAATGTATTAATTATGTGTGGTTCAATGTGGGGATCATTGGGTCCAATTCTACTGCTCTTAAGAGGTAATCTACAATTACTAAATCTATCATTTCGATAGTGTTATTGGAGGGTTTGTATGCTTGGACATATCTCTCAATGAGTATCTGACTTCTAAAGTCAAATTTTTATAACTTATGCTCATGGGAATTTGGGTTGTGAGATGGACATGTTGATAAGAACTATGATTGTTTGGATATTATGAGTGTGTGTTGGTTGGTTCAGGGTCACTTCTAATTGTAGTGAGTATTGATTTAGAATTTTTGTCATGCTTATGTGAGAAAGGACTCGTCCTGATGTTTGTGTCAAAGTCCTTGATAACATGTTGAAGACATGTGTACGATCAACCTTGATGGCTATTGGGAATAGCTTTGTTGTTTGTTAAGTGTACATACAACAATAATTATCATTCGAGTATTGAGATGACTTTATTGAAGAATTGTATAAGAGGATGTCCAGGTATTCAGTTGGTTGGTTTGGGGACGAAGATTATGTTATAAAGTGAGACTCAGTTTTGTTAAACAAGAACTTCTGTATGAGGAAGAATCGGTTGAAATTCTTGATCGCGATGTCCGAAAGCTAAGGACATGCGAGACAAGTATCCCAGTTGTTTAGCGATTCAGGTACTACTCTACCATTAACTTAATTAGCCAGTCTTTCCTAGTTCATCACTCGGGGACGAGTGATGGATAAATTAGTATCTATTGTAACGACCTGATTCCGTCGTTAGCGAAAAGCCAATGAGGAAAGAATTGGGGCCAGAAAACTAATTGGTCTACTTGAGATTTCCCAACCTAGTCCAGATCTGGATAAAATCGGATTCAGTGAGGTCTAGGGAAATCTGGCAACAAATGAGATATCTAATTATGATTTTGATCACATGACTAGATAGCTAAGATGTTAAGGAACCCGTACGACTTTACGGAATTAAATTTGGGCAAGTAGAACTCCCGAAATTGGTCTTAGCGTGAACGGGTAATTTCTAAGTGTCATGGGATGAAGGTGTGTTGTGAAATAAGAGTTTGGAATTCTTAAATTGACTCATTGGTTCCGTGCAAGCCATCGCTGGCGGGATATTCCCGCCAGGGCAGGGTCGCTGTAACGGGGTGACAACCGATGTGGCGGGACAGTCGCGATTTAAGTCGAAAATAAATTCTGAAATCATTTTATTCTGCACTTTTCGACTTTGAGGGCTAAGAGATGACCCCAGGTGTTTTCTTGACAGTTCTTCACCATTCTTGAGGCTAAAGGCAAGGTTCTTACTCCCCGAATCCATGTTTTGATCCGTATAATGTAAATTCATGGGTAATTATCATTGGGGGAAGGTTTTGATCTAAAGTTAATGGTGGAAAAAGCCCTAATTTGGGTATTGGGATCTTGGGTTAGCCTAGGGTTGATAATGTTGATTATAATTCGAGTAATCAGGACTCGTTTAATGATCCTTGCGTTAATTGTATTTTCTAAACCACGAACAAGCGGGAAGAATCTGGAAAGGGAAGATTCAAGTGCCTTAGGGGATTCAAGCTTGGATTCGAGGTAGGTGATGGTTGTGATTTCATGTTGGTATGATATATGTTTGTACTTACTCCATAATAATGCATGTATGTATGCGAATGTTGCGTTATTGATCACACTACTTGTAAATAAGGTTGATTGAATAATTGTATGCCATGAAACCATGAATTGATTCTATGATTATGATAATGTATATTGTGATTGTGATTGTGGCTTGTTGAATGGATCGGTTGCCACGTTCCGGCATAAACATGAGATCGGTTGCCACGTTTCGGCATGAAGTGGGATTGGTTGCCACGTTCCGGCATAAACATGGGGTCGGGTGTCACATTCGGCACACTAACTTGGATCGGGCACCATGAACCGGTACGCTAACAGTTTGGGTTTGGGTTCCATGAGAGGACCATTGACTGGACATAACCATATATCTTGAGAATTGTGAAATTGTGTGTTGTTCGTAAGTGATAACTAATATTGTATATGTTCGGTGTATGCATGTTTATTATTGTTGTAATGACCTATATATGTTTCACCTTTAGGATAGCCACGTGATCCTACCAGTACACGATGGTTGTGTACTGATACTGCACTTGCTTGTTCTTTGTGACTGTCATGGATCTTTCTTGTTTAAGTCCACTCTTTTCGGACTCAGACTATTTGTTAAATGTGTTGTTTAGTTTCGAGGTTGTACCCCTTGTTCTTAGACTTGTCGTTACTAGAGTTTTGGTACAATGATTTTCAGGTTCTAGGGGTTGAATTTCCGCATTAGTTTGGTTAGTTAATTGTTTAAATCTTTGGAGTTTATGGGGACTCCATTTTTATTGTCATTTAAACCTGCTGCCGTATCTTTAAATGCCTTAGTATTTGGTTGTGTTGTTAGTTTGGGTTGTAGTAATGGTTCTCCCACCGGAGGGTTAGTGTGGGTGTCAATCACGACGGTCTGGATCGTGACACTATATCAATGAATGTTTTTTGATACACCTAGGACATGGATTCTATATGAACCAATGGATCGTGACAAGTCGTTACTACTAGCAATGACTTCCTCTTTCATTACTTCATTCTTTCCATATCCCTCTCCTTTGTTCTCAGTTACTCATCAAATGGCACTAAGTTCATATCTTTAAGTTCGATCATTGACAAGGTTCAAAGAAAGGGTGGGCCATTGATAAAGAATCGATGGAAAACCACAATGCTTGCAGATGGCGGGCCTCCGCTTTTCTTTTCATTAATGAAACCCGACAGTTATTATTATTATGAACTCAAATAAAATGACAAAAAATTTGGATTTAGAAGGCTTTCATCAATATATAAGCCAATTTTCGCTCATTTATTGAGTAGAAAATACAAATTATAATAATAGATAAGCAACCATAAACCTTAAACCAATTTTTTCATAAAACATACTCCCTCCGTTTCAAAATGAGTGACCTCGTTTGACTTGGCATGAAGTTTAAGAAAATAAAAAAGACTTTTGAATCTTGTGGTCCTAAATTAAAGTTATGTCAAATGCACAAAATTGCCCTCTAATCTTGTGGCTTTAAACATGCCACGTGGAAAGCTGAAATTAAAATGTTACCAAAAAAAGAAAGAAGTCATTCTTTTTGAAACAGACTAAAAAGGAAAGGATGTCATTCTTTTTGAAACGGAGGAAGTATAAGAAATACGAAAATAACATCTACACCCAAGACATGTATCAAGAGTACAAGCTTATTAAGACTCAAAGTACGAAACAAAGGTAATACATTGCTTGAGAACAATAAAGACATGAATACAATACAAAGGTAATCCACTATTGTTTGGATGCACCAGTCATCTGGAAACAAGAGCTCATGAAGATATGAAAATATATAGTACCCTAATTGATCAACATATATAAAATTAGTTTGAGATTAGAAGAAGGAGATGTCGTACACATGAGTCAAATTTCATAGTATGCAGTCACGCGGTCTATTTATCCTATAGAATATTATGCAAGAAAATTTAAGAAAAACAATATGTTTTCTTTAGCTTTGTGAAACTTGAGCACACCCTTATGCGTAATTGATGAGAGATGTTAGAAAATACAATTGAATTAGATTTACCCTTAAAGAGTGCTAGTTAACCCAATAATCCATTAATTTATCCATCTCCTAAACCCTATTTATACAATACAAATACATTATTATGGGTGTTGACACTACAAGAAAAGTGATCTTTAATGAAGGGAAATCCATTTGCTAAAAGTCCAAATTCAGTCTTTAAACGTCTATAACGATCGGGAAAAAATTGATCATCATCAATCGTTAAAAGCTCTATCGTTAAAAGTTGACAACTGAATTGCATAGACGATAGTTAGGATATCAGATAGTGACAACGACTAATCTGGTCATTACACTTACTTACAACAACCAAATTTTCCTTCGTCGATGGTCATTTGATCGCTAAAACTTTGAAGTAAAATCATAAAATTCAAATTGTTATAAGTACTTTTAACGACAAAAAAATCCTTTCATTGATTACAATACTTATAATGATCAAGTTTACTTTCGCAAGTTTATATAATTTTTATTTTTCTCTCGTAGTTCCATAAAGTACTATCATTTCATTTCTTTTCACAAGCACGAAAAAATTTGACGTAAAATTTCATAATTGTTAAAAAGAACATATGTGTTCAACATAATATCTAAAAAAACATATATGTTCAATGTAAGATCTAAAACATACATGTTATCATAAAACATACATGTTCGACATCTATCAAATCCTAAAAGTTGAGAAAATAAAATTGTAGCATAGGTATAAACGTCTCTGCACCAACAATAAAAATATAATCTTCTTTTCCGGTGACTCCACAATTCCTCAACAACACATTCTTTGATCTTCATCACATTCTTCATCCGTTAAAAGAACAATTTGAGGTCAATTAGTAACAGAATGTGGGATAGCTATAACTTATACTATGTTTTAAAGCATAAATTAATAATTTAATCACCAAAAAGCCCAAATCTTTAAGCACAAGATTATACCCAAAGAGAGCTATAAAAAAATCAACCAAAGGGGGGAATACATGGAATACTAATCCAAGACAACCTTCATGGGTAATAAGAAAGATTTTGAAGGCTAAACGCATCCTAGAAAAGGCTAGACTCTCCTATACTAATATTACTAGAGAGAATTCTATTAAATAGATGTACAACAAATCAAAATATATGAAACAAAAAAAAAAAAAAAATGGACCTGAAGTCTAATTCTAACTTCAAAAAATAAGTCACCAAGAGAGAACTATTCAAAACTTTATAAAGACAAAGTAACACATACTCATCCAACGTGGGATTCTTCACTAACTGTCCAATTCCAATGTAGGGATTTGCAATCTGATCTTCTTGACCGTATTAATTAAACTAAATGGGATTCAGACAATATTTCTTATTCTAGCTAATTCTTAAAACAAAACAAAAACATAAAAGTGTGTGATATGAATGACTGATGTAAAAACCATGATAGAGTCATATATATGGTGTCAACATATATAATATACTCCTTTTGTCTCTAATTACTTATTCATTTTTCTTTTTTTAGTTATTCATAATTACTTTTCTAATTACTTGTCCATTTTGACAGATAAAAAATTATTTTTTTACCTATTATATCCTCAATTAATTACTTTAAAAAAGGTAGAACTTTTTGAAAATCTTAAGTTTTTTAATTCATCCACTTCATAATTAATAGGGGTAAAATGATAAACTCACTATCTCAATCATTGTTTTCTTAATAAGTGTGTCAATTCAAAAGTGGACAAGTAATTAGGGACAGAAGGAGTATTAGCAAAAGGGAAAAAGTTCACTCATAATGTAAGAAATTTGCAGCCACGGAATTGAACAACGGGAAAATCACTTACGTGTATACTTTTTAAAAAATATTTACTATATTTGTCAACATTATTTTTTTAACCATATATAGCAATTTGGCTGAATTAAATTAAATTCACTTCATCCTTTCCATCTTTCTCTCCCAATTTTCTCTTGCCGCTGCGATTTTCTCTCGCCACTTCTTACAAACATTTTCTTCACAAATATGGCTATACTACCTTCAAAGATGTGTATTCAGTGATCAGTTTTGAGACGAATCAAGTCGAGTAGAGAGTTGAGTTTGAAGTTTTTTGAAGTTTGAAAGGCTAGAAGCTTTAAATTCGATTGCATGTCATTAGTTACTTGTTTAATTCAAGCTTAATTCTCTTTATCGGCTATACTCACCTTCAGCAATGTGTATTTAGTGATCAATTTCGAGATGAATCAAGTTCGGGCAGAGAGTTGAGTTTGAAGTTTTTTGAAGTTTGAAAGGTTATAAGGTTTAAATTTGATTGCATGTCATTAGTTACTTGCTTAATTCAAGCTTAATTCTCTTTCTCGGCTATACGTGATCAATTTCAAGACGAATGAATTTCGAGCAATGATGTGTATTGAATTACTTGCTTAATTCACAATAGATACAGGTTTAATTCACTTGTTAGTATTTGTGTATTACAACTTTAATTCACTTTTCTAATTCAATTTTAATATAGTGTAACACACTTTTAATACAAGTTAAATTCATTTTTGAGTATGCTAGATCTTTTGTGGAGAGGTTGTGGGAGTGTTTGATAAGATATGTTGAATTTATGAATGAGGAGGTTTTGGAGAAGAGTTTTGAAGTTTATAGGTGTGTGAGGTCAAGTACTCTGTTGTTGTTGGTTGATTTGTTATGATTTGATGACTTTTTTAAATTCTTTCTTAATTCACTCTTCTGATTGATTTTCTTGGTTAATTCATAATAGATTCAAGTTTAATTCAATCTATAGAACACTCTCTCGTCGTTTCCTTAGTTATTTGTTTAAATTTTTTCTTAATTCACTCTTCTAATTCAACTTCAATACAGTGTAATACACTTTTAATACAAGTTTAATTCATTTTTGCAGTTTGTTGGTTGATTTGTTATGATTTGATGACTTGTTTAAATTCTTTCTTAATTCACTCTTCTGATTGATTTTCTTGGTTAATTCATAATAGATTCAAGTTTAATTCAATCTATAAAACACTCTCTCGTCGTTTCCTTAGTTATTTGTTTAAATTTTTTCTTAATTCACTCTTCTAATTCAACTTTAATACAGTGTAATACACTTTTAATACAAGTTTAATTCATTTTTGCAGTTTATTGATTGATTTGTTATGATTTGATGACTTGTTTAAATTCTTTCTTAATTCACTCTTCTGATTGATTTTCTTGGTTAATTCATAATAGATTCAAGTTTA
>JAJOOR010012223.1:0-21681 GCA_036250505.1 Solanum acaule
TTTTGAATAAGATAAAATTGTTGAGTTTCTTAAAATAAATTAGTCGTCTTTTAATTTAACTTAGGACTTTGTATGAACGACTTATGGATCTTCAATATCCTTTCATAGTTGTTAAACAAGTCCTTTAATCCATGTTTATGAGTTTGAATTAATTGTATGGTTCAAAACATGACTATGGATAAAAGTTTCAAGTTAGGATTATTTTTGAGATTTCCACAAGCATCAAAAGATATTTTTATTTATTTATTTAAGTTTCAAACAAGGTTTTTTATAAGTAATTATTTTATTTTATAAAAATTAGCCAAATTTTTAAATCCGTCGGCCAACCGCGTGTTAGCGGATTCTCTAAGATGCCTAAACCCTTCCTTAGAGAATTATTTGAACCCTTACCCGACTCTGGTTTACTTAAAATGTTTTTCTTTCAAAAAATTTCATTTTAAATGGTTTTCTTAATTTTTCCTAAAAAATTAAGTGGCGACTTCCAAATTACTCATTTTTCCAAAAAATATGTACAAAATTGCCAAAGTTGCGAAAATGGTCTCGAAACCTTAGTTTTCGAAATCGAGTCGTAACAATATTTATCTATTAGTCTTCTTTAATTTAATTTTCTATATAAAAAAAATATTATTATCATAACATTTATTTGAGATTGTTGCATTTTAGTACTCATTACACACATGTTTTCATTGAATTTTAATCATCCTAACAAATTTATAAAATATTGCATGAGACACACGTGCGTTGCATAAATATTAAATAATAGTATTTTAATTATTATAAATTGTTAGTTATTTATTATAAAGACAATGAAAGTATCATTATATTCATTTTAATAGTATTTGACCTTTCAATTTTCCATGTGATTTTTCATGTTTCCGTAATTTTTTTGAAGCTCCAAAGATGAAAAGTTAGATTCATTTTAGCCCTAGGCTAAATTGAACATTCTAATTAACCAAATATTTAATAATAATATTTTAATTATTATTTGAATTGTTAGCTATTTATTATAAAGATAATGAAAGAATTATTATATTTATTTTACCCCTAGGCTAAATTAAACATTCTAATTATTATTTGAATTGTTAGATTAAAAGTGGGAAGAAATTTAGGGAAAAGTTAGATTACTGTTTGTCACGACCCAGACCGCCGTGATTGGCACCCACACTAACCATCCGGTGGTAGAACCACTACTATAATCCAAACTAAGCAACTAAACCAAAACTAAGGCAATTAAGTTACGAAAGCAAGTTAATTAACTAAACAAATGCGGAATGAAATACCTAGAACCTGAAAGTCATTGTACCAAAACTGTACTAACGACAAGTCTAAGAACAAGGGGTACAACCCCGAAACTAAACAACACCTTAACAAATAGTTTGAGTCCAAAAAGAGTGGACTTAAACAAGAGAGATCCATGGTACCCCGAAAGAACTGGCTCACCCTTGAATCCGGTCACGCTCATTAGTCACCTAGCTGAAGTCTATCAATAGCCACCTGAAGATGTCCTGTACTCAACAAAGAAAGAACAAGTGCAGTATCAGTGCACAATCACAGTGTACTGGTAGGATCACGCGGCTATCCCACTAAGTATAACATACATTAGTCAATACAACAATATAATCACATACACATATCGAACATATATAATATCATCAACATATACGAACAATGAACAACTTCACGATTCTCACATATCACAGTTATATCAATTTAGAGCAACATACCGTCTTCCAATATCAATCACCATTAGATATGAACGAACTCATCACAAGTAGATACACAACACAATTCAATGGTACTCTCACGGAACCCAATTCAATGGTCCTCTCATGGAACCCAAAGCCAAACAGTTAGCATGCCAGAACGTGGCAATCCGATCCAAGTTAATTATGTCGGAACGTGGCAATCCGATCCAAATTAATTATGTCGGAACGTGGCAATTCGATCCAAGTTAATTATGTCAAAACATGGCAATCCGATCCAAGTTAATTATGTCGGAACGTGGCAATTCGATCCAAGTTAATTATGTCGGAACGTGGCAATCCGATCCCATTCACACACCACAATCACAAGCACAAGTACATCATCAAGATCATACATTTAAGTCATGATTTCATGGCAATGATATTTCATCTATCTCATTTACAACAAGTGTGATCAATAATGCAACATTCGCATACATGCATCATAATGAAGCAAGAACAAACATACATCACACAATCATAGAATCACAACCATCACCTACCTCGCATCCAAGCTTGAATCCCCTAAGGCACTTGAATCTTCCCTTTTCGGATTCTTTCCGCTTGTTCTAGGTCTACAAACAATTAATATACGCAAGGATCAACAATCAAAAGTCTAATTATTCGGATTATAACAAACCCAATAACCCTAGACCAACCCAAGATCCTAATACCCAATTTAGGGATTTTTCCACCATAAATTCCATATCAAAACCCTCCCACATCGATAATTACTCATGAATTTACATTCTACGGATCGAAACATGGATTTAGGGAGTGAAAAGCTTACCTTTAGCCTCAAGAATGGTGAAAAACGAGTAGGAATCGCCTGGGGTTCGTTCCTTAGCTCTAAAAGTCAAAAATTGCCAAATATGTTCGTTTAGGGGTTTATTTACGACTTTAAGTCGCGTCTGTCCCGCTACGGCAGACCCCATCCCACTCTGGCGGCCCTAATTCCACTCCGGCAGCTTGCACAGAGACAAAATGTTACCCGTTCAAGCTAAGATCATTTTCGGGACTTCTACTCGCCCAAATTCAATTTCGCAAAGTCGTACGGGTTCCTTATCATCTTAGCTATCCACTAATGTAATCAAATTCATAATTAGATCTCTCATTCATTACTAGATTTTCCTAGATCTCATTGACTCAGATTTTGTCCAAATCTGGACTAGGTTAGGGAATTCCAAGTTACTATCAAAAAAATTCTGACCCCAATTCTTTCTCCATTGGCTTTTCCCTAACAACGAAATCAGGTCGTTATACTGTTTTACCCTATATTAAATTAAAATATTATAAAATATCTAATTTATTAAATATTCTATCATAAATTAAGAATATCATATTAAGTTTTACAATAATATAATTAATATGTATTTGAGTATACAAACGGATGGATTAATTTACTTGCTACTGCCACTTATTTCAATACTCTAGAATGACTTATCATTTTTCCATACCAATTCAATGTTTTAAAGTTCTTTTCAACTTCTAACAGTAAGCTTTCAGAATTTTATAAATAGTCAAATCAGTGAATCATGCTAGACTAGATCCATTGATGTTCTCCTCTTCTTGGGCTGCTAATAATTATGTCACGACACAAAAGGCAGCAAATGCAGTTAATAGTGCTACTAGCATGAACAAATGAAAAATATATATGTATATCACATCATGGACATCTCTGTTCAACATTTAGGCTGCTAACTCTACCTTTATTTTGTTTTATCTTTTAATTTTGCATTTAGTTACTTAGGTTTGAATCGTTTGATTATTATTAAGATGGTTTTAGTTACTTAGGTTTGATTATTATTAAGATGGTTTATGTTTCTGATTTGAAGAAGAGGAGGAAGTTGTTTTAATTGCATAATCTTACTTCATTTGGGTTGGAGAGATCCAATTTCCTAATTCTCAGAGAGTTTCACGGAAGGATGTCTGGACGATTAGAGATATTTTTGGACTTTTCCAATTTTGAATTACAATGTTATTTCTTAGATTTTTGTGTGCTGGCCACTGTTGGGCCAGCCAAACAATGTTGAAATGTTTTTTTTAATTATGCATAATTAATAAAACTGGCCCTATGGGTCATATTAAACAAAAAAAAAATCTCCTTAATCGCCCGACTTATTTATCGCAGTAACATTATGATCTGTGTCCATAGACTTCAGACAAAACGAAATTGAAAGAATAATGTCCTTAACATTGCCTAAAATTATCTTGTCGTTTTAGTTGAATAAAAGAGGTTGCAAGATTCCAAAAACTGAAACTTTCTATCTTTAAGTGCTAATTTATTTTTCACTTTGAAACACTGTATTTTTTTTGTTCTCTCAATAATTATATTTTGTAATGTCATTGATGAAGTTGCATACACCTCTAATTGGTACAAATAAGTTACTGTCTAAATAGTGATTTTGATCCTTTAGAAAACATATTTTAATGTGAAAATTTTGTATTTCTCAAGAAATATAATTTGAATTTTATTTTATGCTATTATTATGTTGTTGTCTTGGCATACATAAACTTTTAAACAATTCACACAAGATAATATGTGCAATGCACTTACATATTGTGAATTAGAAATTACACGATCTTGATCATGATAGAACAACTACATTAAATATCAGAATGAAGTGAAACATACATTAAGAACATCATCTATCAGAAAGTAATTGTAATCTCGTTACACATTGTGCTTAATTAAAATATAGTTCTTCAACTTTACATGCTCAAAGATATCTAATGATTGTAAATTTAGATTTGATGTTATTTATTATACACATGTATTGATATGAAATAAACGTTTAGAAATTACTGAATTTTTAGGCGGGAATTTTAAAATGGATTTAACTTTTCCCAAAATAAGTCACAAAACATTTAGAAATTACCGAATTTTTTGTACCTATTATTCTTGTTGTTCTAGGATCTTCAACCATCCTCCTCTTTCTCTTCTCTTCTACTTTAGTTTAATTTTGCTTAGCTTTAATTTAATTGTAATTTTCATTCAATTTAATTGCCTTAGCTCTTGACACATGACTTCCAATTTCATTTTACTTCTTTAGCTCAGTGTCACAGACTTAGAGTCAAGTTAAATGAGCTTTCAAGAAGGTTTTCTATATTGCCGGGACGATTACTTACAACTTGTTAGGCTGTCTTTACAAAATAAGAGTCCCTCTATTTATACTACTTCTAGGGGGCTAAGATATAAATAAAAAATTATTATACAAGTCCTTATTTATTTATAATCTAGTCCCTCTTCTAGAATTCTCTATTAGTCTAGAGTATTCTAAAGCTTTCTAAAATATTCTCTAAGACATTCTAGAGTCTTCTAAGAAAAGCTCTATTAGTCTAGAGAATTCTAAAGCTTTCTAAAATATTATCTAACACATTTTAGAGTCTTCTAAAAAAAGATCTAGGGAATTCTAGATATTTTCACTAACTTCTCCATAACTCTGGATTCTTCCCCCTTATTTTTATGCCAAACTAGTATACATGACCGTGTGATGCGCGGTTATTTTACTTAAAAATTAAATTATCAAAAAAATTACACATTTAAAGAAGATAACGACAAAAAATTAATATGATTTATGCGAAGTGCTTTTAGTACAAACAATATTTATGTTCTAAAATCTTTATTGTAAAAATTATTAATAACAATTTTTTGTATTAAATCAATATGTTACTTTAGTTTTAAGCGAATTCATTGTACAATTTTCATATTATCCTTAATATTCTTTTTGTAAATATTGTTTGTTCTATGGTTTAATTAGTTTTCCTCGTATAGAATTTTACATGTAATAGAAATAAGGTTATATTAATTTGAATCCAAATAATAAAAAGAGATTTTTTTTAAAAATATTTTGCTTATTAAAAATCTACCGAAGTGTTTTTTTATATAATATGTGATAAGATGCTAAAATTTCATTTCACTTTATTTTCAATATAGAATTTGAGATTATATTCAAATAATTTTATTTCCTATATGAAAATTTAGTTAATTTTTTTGTATTTTATTGTTTTGCTAGAAATTCTTTCATTATATAATTTTGTTTTTTCCTGACTTTATCTATTAAGAATTAAGTTACATGATATTATGTATTGCATGATTTCTTTATACATTATAATTCTTCTTTTTTTAAAAAAAATCTTTTTCTTCAATGATATTTTTACTAACTTTTTTATTTCTTTTATAGTGCAAATAATGTCATTATTAAACTGTGATTATATATGAAATAATTCTCTTACATATAAAAAATTGAGTTTTACCTTGAAAATTGAAATATCAACGAGATAATTTTGAATTTTATTTTTATTTCAAATATGTTTTTCAAGAGTTTTTTTATTGATTTAACATTTTTATTTTTGTTGTGTTGGTTTGTTAGCATTTTAATATTAATATTTTATTATATTAATTTGCACCTTTGTCCGTTTGGCAGTATCTATACTTACTATGTGAGGTGAGCATGTAGCATGCATTTTAAGAGTTACAATCCTCACTCTTAATGTGACATTTCATCTACAGTCAGTTAGGCTTTATTGTCATTCTTCATTAGTGATAAATGTTGTAGAGAACGTTGGGAAGTTATGGTCTTTGTGCAGCATCTTCTTTTTGTCCGTTGAGTCTTTGCACGTTGGTGGCCTTTAGTTGCCCATTTTACTTCACTCTTTATTCCCTATTATTCTTTGTAACATATGTAACTCCTAAGACCATTATCTTCACTATTTACTATCACATTATCTCCCTATTCATTGCTAGGAAGACTTCTTGTAGTATAAATAGTGGTGGTCTTCATTTGGTTGGGTGATACAAGAAAAATATAGAGTGAAAGAGTTAGTCAAAAAGAGAGTTCTTATTAATTGAAGGGAGGTGTTCTTTTTGTGGAGCTTTGGACTCGACTCTTGTCCAGAGTTGTTGAGTTATACTTTGTGCTAAGGCTGTTGTATCCTGGAGGGGACAAGTCAAGAAGGACTACTGCTGGACCGGTGAAAATATTTGCTGCAGTGGACTTGAATCTCCTTAAAGAGAACGAGATATCCGCGCCTCAGCCTGAAGAGATTTATTTCTTCATTTTTATTTTCAATTGTAATTTTGTATTTTTTATTATCTTGTAAGTTTTTCACTAACATGTTGTTATATAGTACGATTTCGATTACATGAGGTTATTCATATAGTATGATTTTTTTGATATTTCAAAATACTTTCTCATCTCAAATTTAAATGTTTATACTTTAACATTGAAATTATGTATTTATATGTTTTTTTATTTTCTTGTTCATATCTATTGTTATTGTGCTAACCATTTGTCATGTGTTCATTATTTTAAAAAAAATTCACTGTCCTTCTCTATTACTCATCTTCTAATATTATATAGATAAATATATAACTTCTTACTTTCAAACTTATACGAAATTCTTATTATACTTTTATTTTATTAATCAAAATTCTTTCATTATTTAAATTTAACAAATGTAATCAATTACTATATGAAATATAATCTCATCCAAATTAGAAAGTGCATGTAGCATATTAGCTTTTATAATTAATATTTAATAACTTTTTAGCATAACTTTTATATCAACGAAGGATGGAGAATGAGGAAAGTGCATTTTTAAAAAATAATAAAATAAAAATAAAAAAAGTAAAAAATTTATATCAATAATTACCCAAAGTATGACAACATCTTCATTTCTGAATCATCTCAAGTCTTTCATCTTCTCCAGCAATACTCATATTGATTTTATTCTTTCAAAATGAAACACCTATTGAATCGTTAAAAGAATATGAAAACAACATAAATAAGGAACGCCAACCAAATTTAAATGGTAATTGAGTTTAGTATGTATATTCATCTAATAATCTAATAAATCACTTAAAAAGAGACCATTTTAATTTAGCATAAAAATGAACAGAAAAAGGCTAAATTATGAAAAAAAGAAATATTAGATGTCATGCAAAGTATTAAATCGACGAAACAATTATCACAACAATAATTCATGTACCAACAATATTAAAAGGTGGCGTACATGGTCCACTACCATAAAATTCTTCAGAATTCCTCCATTTCTTTATCATTAGTTTCTTCTTTTTCCTCGTTGCACCGGAGAGAATGGTGGTCCTTCGCCCTCAACCATAATCAAATAATTTAACATAAAATAATTAAGAAAGAGGGCATGCAATTAAGAAAGAAGACATACATACATACATACATACATACAATACACTACTATATTTCCACTCAATTTTCTTTTTTGAATGTGATTTTTGTTACACATTTTTGAATTTATATTTTGAAGAGTTGGTTTAAGAAGATGTGGATGATAATGTAGTTAAGAGTAATATTTTTTCACAGATATGGCTTATGAAGGTTAATTGTTTTTTAGGGATAAGGTTAATTATTATTTGAAATTTAAATTTTAAATTAATTATTTAGTATTTTGTGATGGCTAGAGCTTTCTTTTTATCTATAAAGAACGTGGTTCTGCATCTTCTTCTTTTTTATTTTTTTTTATTTTTATGACTGGAAGCTTTTTTTATATATTATTTAATAAGGCATGTGATCGAGATGAAATTTTAAATATTAAAAAAGGAACAAAACTATCTCTTTTTCCCTATGAAGATCAACTGTTTTTAATTAATTTCTTACCAGTCTATTTTTAATATTATAAAATTATGTGTATTAATTAAAAAAAAATTACAGTTACATCACCATAATTTTTAAAATTGTTTTAAAATTATTTTCAGTTAATTAATTTTAATTAATTAAAAAATATGTTTTTGTGGTGCTGACATGTGACACTTTTTCCTCTCCTATTATATATAGATAGAAGATAGATTTGAAGGGCTAAGTGGCTAATCATGAAATTTATATGTAAATTGAGTCAATCTAACAATGAAGTTAAAATATAGGCTCAGTTTAAGTAGGCATTTGACTATATATCATTGTAAAAATAAAAAGAATTTTTTTTTTCTCAAAGTGAAAAATACTACTTAAAAATTGGGAGTTGCCTTCGAAGAAAACGAAAAAAATTTCATGGGCAAACGAGCCCTGAGGCTATGAGAAAGTTTTCATCATATTGTAATTCTGCCTCGAGCATTACAGAAGCATAGTTTTTTCCAGTACTAGAAAGGCAAATAGATGAACGCAGATAAAATGACCATTTGTTTCTGATTATAAGTCAATTCATACTATTTGAGTTGGTGCTCTTTTCTCAACAACCCAATTTCCTCAAATCAACATAATGTAAGTACTATGGCAACAAGAATGAATCCATGCATAAATATAATACAATACGATATATTATAAAACAATACGTAACAACCATTCAAACTAGTCGCAAGGTAAAAGAAAATCTGTAAGGCATAAATAAGTTATGTCCTAGGCTTAAGCTATGCCTCAAGGCAAAAGAAACTAAGCCATGACACAAGTTATGTCCTAGAGAATAAGTGTAGTGACACAAATTATACCTGAAGGCAAAACAAATTAAGTACAAGGCATAAGTTTAGTGACCCGAGTATGTCCCAAAGTAGAAGTTCAGTGGCTCAAGTTATGCCACAAGGCAGCTTAACTTCTGTAAATAAAAGTTCTCTATAAGTCTTGTCCGGTAAATTAGAAATTATGCGTGAAGGCATCTAAAAAGTTTTGCTTGCAAAGTTAGTTGTGCCCAACAAACTTAGTTCATAGTTAAGAATACTTTGGCCCAAGAATTTTCATTAAATAAGCACAAAAATTAAAGTCCACACGAAATACGGACAGTGTGCAAAAACTTGCATTTTAACTCATTTCGACTCAAATAACTTCTCCCATTTTGAACCACCCAAATTCTGTCCAATGTGCACAACTAGGGCTGGGCATAAAATATTGAATCAAATAAAAAAAATTGGTAATTTGGTATTTGGTTCGTATACGAGTAAAATTTTAGAATTACGATATTCAGATTTGAATTTGGTATTCGATATTTTTCGAATACCGAATTATTTAGTCAATGAAAGTCATATATCAACAGGTCTATTATTCATTAGTACAAATCCAATTAGAAAGTTAAAGATTAAACATAAACAACCAAAATGCATGTCGTTTAATTGTGTCAATTTGTTGTTATTGATGTCTTTTTACTTGTTAATCTTCTATTATATCACGCCTCCACATAGAAAAATAAAAATAATTGAAGCGATAGTATTAACTTTGTAATATAATCAGCTACAACTTTAATATGATATTACTGAATATCATATCAAACGGAAGTTTGATTTATACTAATTACCGAACTGAAATTTAAAAATTTGATATACACTTTTAACTATCAATTACTGAACTCAAAATTTGAAAATTCCAAACGAAACCCCGAACGTCCACCCCTTTGCCCAACTCATTGTGCCAACTAAGAGAGATATAACGTATGTTTATAGAAGAGGAGAAACACTTACAAATTATGGTATGCGGTGCAATGGAACCAAAATTGGTGACAACATAGACCGATCGACAGAAAATGATGGAAAATTGTTAAGTGTCCCTTGTGCCCTATGACAACTATATACCTTAATAATATGCCAAAAATATAACACATGATCAATGTTGATGATGATAACAAGGGTGGGTCAAGGACAAACATATATAAAAGAATCCATAAGTGTGTGACAGAGACGTGAAAGAGCGGCACAAAACAGTTGGAAATAACGACATAACTTTTCCATCGTAGACCGATCGTATGCTTATATGTACTTGGACAATTACCGTAATATCAGAGTCAAGTTCGTTCATGCTCCAATTGGACCTGAGCGTGAAGGGGATTGTTAGAGTAGATTAGAATCCCACATGACTTGGGAATGGACGATTGGTCTGCTTATATGGACTTTGTCAATGTTTTAAGCACATTCCTAAAAAAATGTACCAGAATGAATTTTTGGATAATTTTCATTTCATACAGAGAGCAGAAGCAGTAGAAAACAAAAGAAGTAAAAGGAAAGGTGGGATCATCTAGCTAGAAACTGTTTTCTGTTCAATTGGTTTATGTAATAAATATTCATATATATATATATATATAACCATCAGAGCTAATATTTGTTTAAAGATTGAATTTTGAGTCAAATCTTGAATTATCATTTGAGGCCAAGGCTGGTTCCATGGAGGTCAATGCTGGACTAGTTGCAGGCAGTCACAACCGGGATGAAATAGTTGTTATTCGCCGTGATGGTGAATTCACTGTAAGTAATCATTTGTGTAGTTCTTGTTGTAGTGTTATGAATATGAATATGATTATGGTTAATTAATAATGTTGATTTATGGTCATCAGGCAAAGTCTATGCAGCAGCAGAGTGGTCATATTTGCAAAATTTGTGGAGATGAAGTGGGGTTCACAATAGATGGAGAGCCATTTATAGCTTGCAATGAATGTGCTTTTCCAGTTTGTAGAACTTGTTATGATTATGAGCGTCGAGAAGGTAGCCAACTTTGTCCTCAGTGCAAAACTCGTTTCAAACGCCTAAAAGGTAATGTGTCATTTTAAGTTTCTTCCTGTGAAATGTTATTTGGTACTGTATATATTTCTAATTCTTGGAACATTTTTATAGGTTGTCCTAGAGTACATGGTGATGAGGAAGAAGATAACATTGATGATGTTGAAAATGAGTTCAATTTTGAAAATGATCGCGTAAAACATGATTTCCAGTGTTATGGTTTTGATTACTTTGAGCAACACATGCCTTCTTGTGACTCGAGACATCAACTTCCACAAGTTCCTCTGCCCAGTGTTATGCATATGCATTATCATGTAATGGTTCTTTTAGCTATGATAATGTATTGATGAACAAGACTAAGATAACATATATACATTGCTTTGCAGGTAGATACTGATATCGATCCAGATAAACATGCATTAGTACCTATTGGTTCAGCAGGGTACGGTGGCAAAGGGGTACTTGCCCTTCCCTACCACTACAACACCAGAGGTAATACACTATAATAAGACATTGAATCCAAACTCGGAATATATACTATCTGCAGGGATATTGATGAATTCTTGAATTTTGTTTCTGCAGTGCCACCAAGGTCTCTGGATCCTTCAAAGGACTTAGCTGTTTATGGCTATGGAAGTATAGCTTGGAAGGAGAGGATGGAGAGTTGGAAGCAAAAGCAAGAGAAGCAACAGATGAAGAAAGATGGAGAGGATGGCGATGATGAATTTGATTTATCAGTGTAAGTTTTGCAGAAGCCAACATCTCTTAACTTGTTGAAAATTGTATTATGTGCATTTTAGTTTCCATAATATAATATTTATAACATGAATAGATAAAGTCAACCTTCCAGTTAATTTTTTTCATGCAACTCCCAACTCCCAAGTCATTACCAGATTTTGATTAATATGGAAGCAGTTAGCAGCTAGTACTATTTACTGTGTTAGTGAAAATGTTGCTGCATCTTCTATGTATTTGATGTGACAGATAGAGATCCAAACATTTATGGAATTGTCATATTGCTGATTTTTGTATTACTTTTTGTGAAATCAGGTTAAATGAAGCAAGACAACCATTATCAAGGAGATTGCCAATTCCATCTAGCCAAATCAATCCATATAGAATCATCATCATGATTCGGCTTGTTGTTCTTGGTTTTTTCTTTCATTATAGAGTCACTCATCCTGTTAACGATGCGTATGGATTGTGGCTAGTCTCTGTAATATGTGAAATTTGGTTTGCTGTCTCATGGATTCTTGATCAATTCCCTAAGTGGCTTCCCATTGACAGGGAAACTTACCTCGATCGATTGTCCCTCAGGTACTGTGCTTAGTCAATTTTACTCCTCTATCATGTTCACATTCTCTTTGTTAATCAAGACTCAAGAGTAATTTATGTCTTTTAGATATGAAAAAGAAGGTCAGCCTTGTCAACTTTCTGCAGTGGATATATTTGTGAGTACAGTAGATCCACTTAAAGAACCTCCTCTGGTGACTGCAAACACGGTTTTGTCCATTCTAGCAGTGGACTACCCTGTCGATAAGGTGGCATGCTATGTATCAGATGATGGGGCTGCTATGTTGACCTTTGAAGCATTATCAGAAACAACTGAGTTTGCCAAGAAATGGATTCCTTTCTGCAAGAAATATAATATTGAGCGTCGGGCTCCTGAGTCCTACTTTTCTCAGAATATGGACTATCTCCAAGGCAAGGTTTTGACTTCATTTATAAAAGAGCGACGAGCAATGAAGGTAAGCTATCATGAGTCATGACTCCCCAAATATTTCCAGGACCTTAAGTAAAAAAATACTGTCTTTTAGTTTCTTTTGAATAGAGTTTACCTGATATTGCAGAGAGATTATGAGGAATTTAAAGTACGCATAAATGCTCTGGGTGCTAAGGTGCAAAAGGTTCCCGAGGGAGGTTGGACGATGCAGGATGGGACTCCTTGGCCTGGGAATAATATTAGAGATCATCCTGGCATGATTCAGGTGCTGAAATTTGGATGTCATTATTAATATTGGCTATTTTGTTCATTCTACCTGTAGTAATTTCTTCTTATGGTTATCATTTCCAGGTCTTCCTAGGCCAGAATGGGGGGCTAGATACTGATGGTAATGAATTACCTCGACTAGTATACGTATCTAGAGAAAAAAGACCTGGATTCAACCATCACAAGAAGGCTGGTGCAATGAATGCTCTGGTTGGTAATGCATAAAGTTTTTACTTTTGCTCTATAGATACACGATATTTCTGCTTATGAGCTTAAAATCTATCTGACAGGTCAGGGTGTCTGCTGTGCTCACTAATGCTCCTTATTTATTAAATTTGGACTGTGATCACTATATTAACAACAGCAAAGCCATTAGGGAAGCTATGTGTTTCATGATGGATCCAACGCTTGGGAAGACAGTTTGTTATGTTCAGTTCCCTCAGAGATTTGATGGCATTGATAGGAATGATCGGTATGCTAATAGGAATACGGTGTTCTTTGATGTAAGTGCAAACTTGTACAATCAATGACTACATATCTGCTTAACATTTCTTTGTACTTGAGTGAAGAGTATAATTGCTTTTACATGAATCAGATTAATATGAAAGGATTGGATGGTATTCAAGGACCTATATACGTTGGAACTGGATGTGTGTTCAGACGCCAGGCACTGTATGGACTCGATGCACCCAAGCAGAAGAATGCTCCATCTAGGATATGCAGTTGCTGGTTAAAGTGGTGCTGCTGTCAAAGCTGTTGCTCCGGAAAGAAAAAGAAAAATAAGAAGCCTAAATCTGAGGTCAAGCCTCTTTTAAATGACGAAGACTCCCTGGCATTAACGGTCTCTCAAGAGGTCCCACAAGGTAAACTGATTCAGACATCCTTCCGCATACTATGCTAGTACCATTTAATTGAAGTTCCTCACTAGCCAGTTCAATTGTTTTATGTCAATGTGGCTTGAGCAGGTGAAAATCGAGCTCTTATTTCTGACCACAAGTTAGAAACTAAATTCGGGAAATCTCCTGTTTTTATTGTATCAACACTGCTAGAAAATGGTGGGACTCTTAAAAGTGCTAGTACAGCTTCTCTACTAAAAGAGTCCATTTATGTAATAAGCTGTTGCTATGAAGATGAAACAGAATGGGGAAAAGAGGTACTAATTCTGATCCATCTCGCTTTCTAATCGTGTTCAAAATGTACTGATTGTTCAATCTAACTACTTTGAAAATGCAGATTGGCTGGATATATGGTTCAGTCACTGAGGACATATTAACAGGCTTCAAAATGCACTGTCATGGCTGGAGATCCATATATTGTATGCCTAAAAGGCCTGCATTTAAAGGATCAGCACCTATCAATCTATCAGACCGTCTTCACCAGGTCCTTCGATGGGCACTTGGTTCTATTGAAATCTTTTTTAGCAGGCATTGTCCTCTCTGGTATGGATATGGTCGTGGTCTCAATTGGCTCGAACGTTTCTCATACATAAACGCCACCATTTATCCATTCACGTCTATTCCCCTTGTCGCTTATTGCACTCTACCTGCTGTATGCTTGCTCACAGGAAATTTCATTGCACCTAAGGTAAAATCCTTATTTTTCCATTGATCAAGTTATATTGAACTCATCAAGAAAGATAATTCATTCTGTTAAATGTTGCAGCTTGACAATATTGCTAGCCTGTGGTTTTTGTTACTTTTCATTAGCATTTTTGCAACAAGCATTCTTGAAATGAGATGGAGTGGAGTAGCGATAGATGAATGGTGGAGGAACGAACAATTTTGGGTGATCGGAGGTGTTTCAGCACATCTATTCGCTGTGTTCCAAGGTTTACTAAAAGTGTTAGCTGGTGTGGAAACAAACTTCACAGTAACATCAAAATCCGGAGACGATGAAGAATATGCAGAGCTTTATGCATTCAAATGGACAACTCTACTCATTCCACCAACCACATTGTTAGTCATAAACATTATAGGAGTTGTTGCTGGTATCTCCAATGCTATAAACAACGGGTACGAGTCATGGGGACCGTTGTTTGGGAAGCTGTTTTTTGCAATCTGGGTGATTCTTCATCTCTATCCATTCTTGAAAGGACTTGTTGGTAGAAACAATAGAACTCCTACAATCATCATTGTCTGGTCAATCTTACTTGCTTCCATATTTTCACTTTTGTGGATTAGGATTGATCCATTTTTGGCAAAAACAGACGGTCCACTTCTTGAAGAGTGTGGATTGGATTGTAACTAGTTTGTGAGTATAGTAGATCCACTTCTTGTTGCTTTGGCTATTTGGTTTTTCTTTGGGATTCTGTTTCATTAAACTTTTGTACAATCCATTGAGCTATATGTATGTCAATAGAACTCCATCAAATGATCTTTTTTTGCACAACGCATAATGAAGGCACTACTACATGGTCTATCATCGCTCACTATTATCAACTACTATCATCGTGATCACCTACCATTATCAGCTATCACCCGATGCCATTACTACAATAAACCGTCACCATTACAATTATCACCACCATTAACACAATAACCATCAATCACTATCAATGATCATTATCATAGTCTTTACTATATATTGCCAAACACCATTATCATTTACTACACCATTAGTTATTCATATTATCCACCACAAGTATCAAACTTCAGAACCATCGATCACTACCGTCAGCGACCATATTAATACCACTAGCTATTACCTACAACACCCGTTAACTTAGGAAAAAATCATGTGTATATATGTATATCTATTTTGAGAATCTGACAGAAACTAGGATATAATTAACTGTGTTCCCATGAGGAACATATGAGTGTTCTTGTGCCGTTGGTACAAGGCAGAGGAACTGCTTGTGAGACCAGGGTTCGAATATAGCTAGAGCGCTATTTCATTATTTTTATTTTATGTTTTACTTAGAAACCAAATATTGGTGCACTCGAAGTCTTCAAATCATGAGCTATGCAACAACCACCGTCACTAGTTATCAACGTCTCCAACCACCACATAATTTTTAAAAAATATGTTGTTGATATAATTAGATTAATCTAGAATTTTATTAAACTTTATATTTATTAATTTTTGTATAAAGACAACAAAAAAACCTGCACTTACAAGTTACAAATGTTGAAAAACAAATAACATAATTATTTAGTATATTCAAATTCAAACATTTAAATCTTAATGCATATTTTAATATTCAAATATTTTTATTTTAATAAAAGCAAATAAGTCCTTACATAATTACTGAACTGACAAGTTCCAATATATGACCATGGAAGTGTCAAGTTCTAATCAATAATTGAGATTAACATATTCCAAAGATAAGATTTGTTGTTGTCACATACCAAGACAATGAATTAAGCCCTTCCTTAATTGCTAATTTACTATACGTGAACAGTGCTTCCATTAGTTTTTTTTTTTTTCATGATGATCACTAATTAAACTGTATTTATTATCAGACAAGTGTAACTTTAATAACTGACCAAATTGGATTCCAAGGTATTTAGTATTAGATTAGCCTTTTTGAAGGCATAATTACTTTGCCAATTAATTCCTATCCCATGTTAGTGGCAAACATGTATATGATCACTATCAACCACCAACAATTTCAATTGGCAATTGCAACATTTAATTTATTGATTTATATTCATCATTAGTTATATATGATGCTCTTAAAAATGAGCATAAACGATCCATTAAATTATATAATCTCCTTTTACTGCTCATAGGAATGTATATAATTAAAGTCACTTTGTAGTGATCAAAGAAGTAAAAAATAAATAAAGAGAAAATGACAAATATTGCCCTTTCTATATGTTTGGAAGTAGATTCAAAATAATCTCTTAAATATGCACTAAATTGTTTTGGACCCATGAGTTCATCAAAAATTAATATTATTAGTCTCCGTCAAATAAGGATGTGCATAGGTTGGTTTGATTCGATTTTATGTACTATTGATTTGGTTTTCAAATTTTAAATAAGTCAAACAAATAATCAAATCAATAAGATTTTTTCTTATCAATATTTGATTTATCGACTATTAATCCTTAATGGTTCGATTTCGGATTAACTAATAAGAAAATGTTCATAAAACAAATATATGACTTCTCCAACAATTTGGCACGACAGAACAATAATGTACCTTACGTAATGCTCATAAAATAGCAACAATAATAACTAACATGAAAAAAACTATACAAGTGCGCGCAACACAAATTAAAGATTTAGGATGAATTGAAGACTAAAAAGTAAAGATAGTAATCAATAAGGTACTGTTATTGATATTTAATACATGTAAGGGTAAAGAAGTAAATTACTACAGTCTTAATGGGTTATCAATTTACCCATAACCCAATATTAAAAAATCAAACCAAACCGATAATCCAATATTTTTTTATTTTTATAAAACCATTAAAAATCCGTTAACTAATAACCCAATAACAATAAATCAAGGGAAAAGGGTTTGATATACCCCTCAACTTTGTCATTTAGAGATGATATACCCCTCGTTATGAAAGTGGCTCATATATACCCCTACTATTATACAAATGGCTCACATATACCCTTTTCCTCTGACAGAAGTGAAAAAAATTAATTTTAATTTAATTTTTTAATTATTATTTTAAAAAAAATATAATCCCATATGGGTATACTTAATCATCCTCAAACATATATTTTTTTTTACTTCTTTTTGTTTCAATGACTAATAAATATTTATTATTTTGATGGTCAAATTTATTTATGTTTCACTAAAATTCTTGTAAATTTATTATAGATGACCCAATTTTTTTTTCCAAGTACAAAACTTAAATTACATTATAGCCGAAAAAATAGTTTTAAATCATAATATAGCCACAAAAAAATAGTTTTAAGTTTTTTTTTTATATTAAGGAATGAAAGAAAAAAATAAAATAAAATAAGAAACTCAAATAATGATAATCTAAGAAGTCAAAAAATAATTTATGTGTGAAAAAGATTAAAATACACCTTGAACTTTGCTAGAAGGATCATATATACCCCTAAATGATTTTTAAAAAAATTAAAAGTTAAATATATAAATTTAAAACTAATATTTTCACTCCCGTTAAATGAAGGGTATATGTGAGCTCATTTTGTAACGGTACAGGTATATGCAGGGCCGTCTTAACCCCTAGGCCACTAAAGTCATTGCCTAGAGCCCCATATTTTTGGGGGGCCCATTTTTTAAAAACAATTACTTCTATGTTATTTTTAAAAATATATATATATGTACTATGAGTGTGATGATTTCTACTAAGGAAATTGCATATGAGATGAATATGAACTTGAATTTCGTAAGAAATAACTTAATGAAAATATGGATTACAAAACCACAAAGTCCCTTGAAGAATCTTTTAGAATTGATTAGTTTACATATGTAGAGTAGATCAAACTATTTTTTCACTTCAAAATAGATGTGAACCAATTGAAGCATATGAAAATATTTTTGATTTCTTGTTTAGTGGTAAAATATTGAGATCACTAGATAATGAGAATTTTAAAAAATGTTGTGTTAACCTTGAACTTTCTTTAACACGTAATAGTTATTCTAATATTGATGATTTAGATTTATTTTTTGAATTAAAAGTATTAAGAGATATAATACAAGTGGAAGATAGTCATCTAATGAAAATACCCAATCAAATAAAAAAACTTGATTCCTTTCCAAATACACATATTGCTTATAGAATAATGTTAACAGTTCTTGTAACCTTTTCCTCAGCCGGAGGAAGTTTTTCGAAATTAAAATTGATTAAATCTTCTTTAAGATCAACGATGTCTCAAGAGAAATTGAATGAATTAGCTATATTATCATTGGAAAAGAAATTATTAAAACAAATTGATTATAAAATAGTACTTAATGACTTTGCATCTAAAATAGCTAGAAAAGTAGATTTTAAATAAAAATACATATGATGAAAAACAAAATATTAGGGGCCCTCTCTTAAGTTTCGCTTTAGGCCCCTAATGTTGTTGAGTCGGCCCTGGGTATATGTGAGCCGTTTGTACAACGGTAAGGGTATATATGAGCTACTTTCATAATGAGGAGCATATCAGCTCCAAATGACAAAGTTGAGGGGTATATTAGGCCCTTTTCCCATAAATCAATAACAATTTTTGCAGCTTGATTTATTGATCAGTTCAATTTTTGCACACCTCTATCGTCAAATATTTACAGAACTTTGTATGTCAGTAACACATAGAATCTTAATAGCTCATCGGTTGATTGACTACATAAACTCCGACCTTATTGATGAGGGTTTAATTCTCGTGGTATGAAAAAGGGGAAGGGAATTTATGGAAGGAGACAAATAGCGCTATCAAACAAGCGGTTGAAGAATTAATTTATATTCTTCCCCCAATCACTTCTTCAATTTTCAAAAACTTTCATAAATATCCACTCTTAATTATCAATCATATCAATAGTTTAGTCTATTAATTATCAATCATATCAATAGTTTAGTCTATTAATTTGCTTTGTATATAATGTGTTTGATTGCGCTATATCGATTTACTCTGTATTAGAATGAATTTATTTCAGATCATAAACTTTAAAAACTTATTTTCTTTTTTAAAATTTGTGTCAACTCAAACTAGATTAATTAAAGTGGGACGGAGAGAGTAACTTTTAAGTGAAGAAACCAAAAGGAGGTGGATTTTTTTTTCCCCTAAAAGTTGTCCATCATAAAGTAAAAGAAGTTTAAAAAAAAGTAGGGAGATGGTGATTCATGAAATTAAGGAATTGCTTTCATGACGTAGTGCGCTTTAATTATAAACTAGTGATTAGTGGAATTTGCTCACGCAACTCCACTTTTCAACTAATTCATTCATCATCCTTCTATGATGCATTCTCAATTAATTATCATATACTATATAGTTCTTGATATATATGCTGATGAAATGATGTAGGACTTGTTTCCAATAAGACCTAGATTTTCTTTTTTGCTTATTAAGCCTAATCTTTTATTGATTATGACATGATCCAAACACCAATTTTGTGACACAAAACGTAAGTAAAAATGCTAAGTCATGTCTATGGTTCAAAGTCGAGAGATCAAAAGTCAGAACTATATGATTTTTAAAGTAAAATTGATTCGGAAAAATTATTTCTACCCTAGAACGAATATACGTATTAGAAGACATATGGTGTTGTCAATTTTAATTTAATTCCAAGTTAAAAGGACTATAGGTCCAAAAAAAAAAAGTTAAAGTATTAGTGAGTGTGAACTAGTGAGACCTTATTGACTTATAGTGATTCTAACATACATAATTTAATTAAAGTATAGCAGACGGCAGTGTGTCAGCAATTCACCGCACGAGCACATACACTTAACCATAACAACCCCCCCGCCCCCCTCTTATTTTTTTACTGTATCTTTATTTTTTCTTATTGGCTTTTGGACCTTAGTGTATAATATGACAGACAGGTTTGAAATTGAGCTTCTACCTTGTGATGATGATTCGAAGGGTTATTCAAGTGGTAAATCATTTAATTTTAAATGTCCAGATACATATATCTAGAGATATATTAAAATTAAGTATAATTTATTTTAGATATGCTATATCTAAGTGGTTTTACATGTATTTGAGATATTAGACAAATCTCGTTCGCCTCTTTCATCTCCCTCCCATCTCGCTCGCCACTCTCTTATGCATATGGTATCCCAAATATACCGATACATGTCTCTAGTGTGATTCACATGTATCTAGAATACATGACTATCTTGCTCGTCACTCTTCTATAGGGGTGTGTATTGGTCGGTTCGGTTCGGTTATAAGTATTATCGGTTCGGTTTATCGGTTTTCGGTTTTTAAATATGCTAAATCGATAACCAAACCAATAAGATATTTGTTATCGGTTTTCGGTTTATCGGTTTTAGGTCTTTAACGGTTCGGTTTTCGGTTTAACCAATAAGAAAATGCTTTCAAAACAAATATATGACTTATCCAATAATTTGACGCGATACGCATACATCGAAATAATCATTCCAAACGGGACAACAAGGACCAACTTGTTGTATTTTGGTCATCACAACAAAGACTTGGTTAATTTTCGATCACCATAGTATATATGAAATGAGGTCCCTTTTATGCAATAACGAGAATCAAATAAAACCAAATCATAGACAAAAGTCAAAACAGTAGCAAATGAGGCCATGCTTATGGTAACTAAATGAAGTTCTTACGTTATTTAAAAAAAAAACACAATTTGAATTCCTGACGTTAATCAAATTGCAGATATTTACAATCGTGCAAAAGCTAATATTAGTCAATTATAAACTAACTAAAGTAAATAAGTAATACTAAAAAGTAAAACCTAAAGGTTAAATAACTAAAAGTAGAGAGGAGAGTTAATTGTTAAGTAGTGTTAATAATTGCCTAGGATTTTATATTTTTAGTCTAATATACTACTAATTATATTAATATTTTTTTAATATATTATATATATGTATAACTAAAAATTAAAATAGTAAATTATTATA